>JANBPK010000836.1:0-55277 GCA_027579435.1 Candolleomyces eurysporus | reverse complement strand
GGTCGGAGCCGCAGCCGTTATCGTTGTCATTGGAGCACCAGCTGATCGGGCTTATGAAAGGCGGCAACTCGAACGCTACGATAGCGAGACTTAGAAGCCTGAACTCGAGCCTGACGGCTCTTGAATATTGAATCGGAAGGACGGTTGAGGATTCAACCAACCAGAAGCATCAGCGGATTGCCCCCGGCGCTCAGATAAAAAGTCTGATGGGTCGCCGTTGACGCCGTAGCTCATGACTTCATCATCATCAACCCCGACCACCTCCCCAGCACAACGCACTGCGCCGTCCGCACCGCCGCTTACCCAAGCTCGACAGTATCGACCTCTCAGACAGGATTGGCATCGAGCCCTTTAAGGATCATCAGTCTCCCTCTCGTTCCTTGAATCGACCATGACGGCGTTAATCTGCCAAGCCGTCGGTTGTATTTAGGGAGGTGAACAGGGGATGTAGGGAGAGCGCACAACAGGTAGTCGTTTGATAGTGGCGCGAGGGTAGCGGAAGTCCTTGGAAGAGAGGAAGTTGTTGCCGGAAAGAGGTCACCGAATGGTGGAAAGAAGCAAGGCAGTGGCACCCGTACTCTTGAGGGATGTGATGCAATCTGCGTTTCCGGAGTGACGCAGTCGCTTCAGAGTTGATGGTATTAGGAAAAACACTGATCAAATTCGGAGCGTTCGATAACGATGCTGCTACCACAGCCACAACAATGTATAGTCAGTAGGTGTGTGAGTGAAATAAATTATCGAACATACCTCAGTACCAACATCATGCTCCCATCTTTGTTGAACTAGGATGGTAGAATCGAAGCCTACGCGGCCAAGTTTGAACGGAAGGTAGATTGACGTTGACGAGTCACGACTATGAATAATGTGGGCCGTGTTAGGACTCTCAGCTACTCGGGTTAGACGTTCCAGACCTCCGAACGGCTACCATCCCTCAGGTCTCCTTCCCCTTCTTGACGGTGCTTGCAAGCGATCATCTGTATGGCTTCGGACAGGTTGCAGAGTCCATGGTATCGGAGACACCCAGTCGCGACTTGCTGGACGTTTGCACATCTACCATTAGACCATCTCGTCGTCCCCCAGTCGATTCCGGGTCAACGAGTTCAACATACAAAAAAGAGCCCTGTGGAAGGGTATTCGGAAGAGCAGGCGAAGTCGGAAGTGCTTGATTAAGGAGTCCGGAACGACCGCCTGACTTTGTGAAGGAAGAGCTTCGAGTAGGCCGCTGGTTGACTGACGACGAGGGGGCGGGAACGCAGGCGGCGAAAGGGTTTTGAGAAGGCAAAGGAGCAGTTTTCTTGAGAGGGCCGCAGGCTGGGCAATTTGATCATTGAAGATGCCTATTGACTGCTGTTGGTGTCTTTTCTAGCTTTAGGGTTTTACGTGATGATGGAGACTTGGTCGACAAACGTGCATTTGTCGACCATTCGTGCAGTCGCAGGAAACGAAACGAATGAAGGATTCCCTGATGGGATCTGATGGGATGGGAGGCGGAGACCATCAGCTATGTGATTAAACAGAAGCAAATAATTCCCTTCCTCTCCTTCCTTATTTCAAGCCGTCGCCGCACCAGTGCTTCAGACTTCTCCCTCCTCTCGCTTAAGAGAGGTATTGGATCGTTGTACCATTGAATAGGCGATGGCCTCTATTTGTGGTGTTATGGGCTGTGCGAAAACTCGATTGCTCCAGCCTGGGGTGTTAACTCTGCAACGGTTCCTTACAGTATTCCTTGGCCGCTGATTCTACAAACGATCTGAGCTGTTGGCTCGAGGATATAGATGCGCCAGCGGGTACTCAGCGATGATTTTGGGGCTGGCTGGGGTGACTGGATCGTATAAAACGACATGAAGCGAGAAGTGAAAACCCGTGTCGCCGATGCCGTTGTTCCGTTCTGAACTATCATTTTATGGGCTGCTGGAGAGGCCTGTCGGTTGTTTCAGGCTCGGGAAGCACATTAAAAAAGTAGGTGAGAAATTACATTGTCTCCACCAAAGATCTCTGGACTCGGGGATCATAGAGAATGGCGCGATAGAAGCGGCCAGGCGCTTAACCGGCTGTATCGTTCCTTTTTAGGAACGCCTTCGTGCTGCGCCCGCACCGCTCCCTCTCATCCCCTTTCTTCTTCTCCCCGGGCTTGTAATCAGCCATCAACACCCCATCTCTCGACTCCTTAGATGGCCGAGAGCCCTCCTGCATGTGTTGAAATTTTACCAAATGTTCACAACATCCAGATTGGCGAGCTGAAGAACACCTTCGTCAACGGAAACAACACCTCCTCCAACGACCAAGCGAGTACGTGATTCTGTAGGCTAGAGCTGTTTTCTCTTAACTTACGACTTGCATAACAGCTGTCATTTGGCTCCTCCAGCCTATTCTCGGTACATCTCACACTCGAGACCGAGAGACATCGGGAGTCAGTCTCCTCTGGATTCAGCATTCTTTCCCGGTACATGAATAGATGTAATTCGCACGATTGTTGCCTGGGCCGACAGCACGCTGTTGTGGAATACGCACGTCCTCTGGCTTTACGGCTTTGTGGGGTGCAGGAAATCAGCTGTTGCGCTAGAAATTGCGCCCATATTCGAAGAGAGAAAACGCGTGGCTTCGGAACCTGACTTCAGCGGCCATGATCAGCGGTTTTCTTGACATCCAAACCTTCGAAGTTGTTCAGGTCCTCGTCAATCTCCAACAAGTTGTCAATGTCCCGGAGGATGACTATTCACCTACAACCGTGTGCCATGCATTCTTCCACCGATTCCTTCACAACCGAAGGTCACTCCGGGCGCTTCTTTTTATCGCCATCATATATATCAACTTGGGTCATCCTACAACTACTTCAGCCTCAATCTTGACGATTTTTTGGGCCGTACTCAATTGTCGAGAATGGTTTCTCAATCGGTCAAATGGCGTACTCGATCCAGCTTGTACTGGAGACTATCTCTGGAATCAATTTCAGAACCAACTATCTATGACAAGCTTGACGAACTCCCTCACCTACCCTCCCAAACCTTGTCTTATCCGCACATCTTCCCATTCACTTCGCCTTTCATTTGGGTATTCCAAGCTCGAGACCCCAAACCCCAGTGGGCTTTGCTTGCCCTCACCAGATGTACTCAATCCTTGGCCTTGGCATTGGAATGCGATCATGCACCAGACAAATGGTTACGGTATCCATTCCGTGAGCCCGCATCCAAACCTACACTCAACCATCTGCTACTCGACGCTATCCTCCCCCTGGAAAATTTGTAAATTCTGTGCAGTAATATTCACCCAAATCTTGCCGTTGACAATCTGACCTAGACCACTATTTCGAAGCGGGACAGGGGACGACACCACGTTGACAAAGAAATGAACGAGGAATTCGTGTCAGTCGCTGATCTAGTAGAAATCAATACTGTACAACAAATACATGCATGCTAAACGCGATCATCATGATACTCCGGAAATAAGGATTAGGGTCATACAAGCAGACAAATTGGTGCGCGCATCAGCGACAACAGCATAAACGAGAATATATAACCTCGACAGAGAGGATACAAACGGGACGATACTGTCCCGGGTACCCGCAGACCGGTTGATTTGATTAGTGGGATGTCTGTTGCGACTTATCGGCGTAGTCGTTAGGAAACAAGGTCATGATGAGAGGTGTTGGCCATCCGCTTGGTTTGGATCAGGCAAAAACAACAAACAAGGCGCATGCGACTTAAAATTTCAAACACTCCAGGAAGGCTCTCCTCCCACAACTGCGCTGATAAGTTCGTCGCTCGGTTCTAAAGGTGCTTGCACTGTCATTCAGACGTGTCCTACTTTGATACTACGTGAGTGCTGGCGGCACGTTAGATGAAATGTTACAAACGACGCTGGATCGAGAGTAGATCATCCATAGCGGCACGGTTTTTTGCGGTGCCAGTCCGATACTCTTCAGCCAAGTACTGCCCCACAATTGGTCTGGGTTTTGGCCCGAAGACATGGCTACATTAATGACCTTCAACAATGGCTCTAGCTTTTGGGACTGCGCGTGGCGGCGCCGCGGCGGTGGATGAATCGTAAAACCCGCTCTTCCTTTGAACCTTGCTACGTCGACGTGAAATGGGTAGTGGAACCCCAGAGCAAACGCATAACATCTATGCTCATTATTCCGTTCTGAACCGCTATCTGGTAGGTATTAGTAGGGGCTGTAGGCCTTCGATATAGGTAAATGTCAAACTCCACAACTAACACGAAGGGACCTTGACGAGAATTCATGCTTGCCATACCACAGATCTCGACTACTTACACCAGCGGGCACTTAGCTGGGTGGCCGTGCAAGTCATGTGTAGTTTCCATTTCAGGAACACCCTCATATCAGACTGGCGTTGACTGTGTGCTGTGCTGGGGCAGCCGTTATCTGAGCTGTGCTCGCACCGCTTCCTTTCGTTCCTTCTTCCCCTGTCCTCGTCATCAGCCATCCACACCCCACCCGAGCAGAGCAACTACATCGTCAACGGAAACTACATCCACTCTAACGATCAGGCGAGTACGTAATTTTGTGGACCATGGCCGTTTTCTCTGAGCTCATGACTTGCCTTGCAGCCCTCATTCAGCTCCTCCAGCCTATTCTCGATGCATCTCACACTCGAGATCGAGAGACATCTCCGCCAAACTCCGCATGCTTTCCCGGTACACGAATCGACGTGATCCGCACGATCGTCGCCTGGGTCGACAGCACACTGCTGTGGAATACGCACATTCTCTGGCTTTATGGTTTTGTGGGATGTGGGAAATCAGCTATTGCCCTCGAAATTGCGCTCATATTCGAAGAGAGAAAGCGCTTGCTGGGGAGCTTTTTCTTCTTTCGGAACACCGGCGATAGAAGCAGAATGGCTAGGTTCGCCACGACTTTAGCCTGCCAGCTCGCCGCTGCAATACCTGAGGCAGCGCCATTCATTGAGAAGGCACTTAACACGAAGCCAGGCCTCTTGAAATCGAATTTAGTAGCCCAGCTTCGTCACTTGGTGTATGAGCCCTTCAAGGCGGCTGCCTGGAGTGGCCCCCTGCGCTGGACGACCCTTCTCAAGARACCTTTCCTTATCGTTATCGATGGGCTCGACGAATGCGACGACCGAAAGGATGTCCAGGCATTCATTGAGGACATGCTCGATTTCTTCAAGAAGAACCCCCTCGTCCCTCTCCGGTTCTTCATCACCAGCCGAGTCGAGCAACACATCCAAGGTTGCCTAGAGAAAGATCAAGTTCGTCTTGAGAACCTCGTCAACCATTGTTCGCACGACGACATCGACACATTTATGCGTGCCTGCTTTGAGGCCGAGATAAAACGAAACCCCGTCATCAAAGCTTATACTCGCGATTACGGGGATTGGCCAGTGAAGAAGGACAAGGACCAATTGGTAGACCACATTGGCGGTTCGTTCATCTTCGCGTCTGCTCTCTTCAAATACATCATGGATCCCACCGACGACCAATCAACACCGATGGACCGTCTCCCGCACACGCTCGACATGAACCCCGGCCTCGACACCCTCTATGCCAAAACCCTCTCTCGTTCTAAAAATATCCCGCATTTCTCCGACATCATCTCAACCCTCGCATTAGTCTTCGAGCCACTTCCGATTATCGGGATCGCGGAACTTCTTGGGATCGAGACTTTTGAAGTCGTTCGGGTCCTAGTCAATTTGCAAGCGATCATTCATATTCCGGGCACCGACGACCTACCTGTTACAATGTGCCACACATCCCTCCGCGACTTCCTCACTACTGAGAGCCGTTCCGGATGCTTCTTTACCCCTCCTTCTTATCACCTTCATCTGTTGTATCGCTGCTACATCCTCCATGATGGAAAGCAACCTGATACCGCTGCTTCTTTGTACAGCATCAGCCGCTGGGCAGAGCATTTAGAGGAGGTCACCTACCTACCACCAACTGCACAAAGTCCAACCCTCCGTTTTCCGCGAACGCTTGATGCTTTCTATGCTCATATTCTCGCGAAATCAGAGAATCACCCTCATTTCCCTGACATTATTTCCGCCGTTGCACTAATTCATCAACCGACTTCAGTTACCAAGATCGGCAAACTTCTTGGCATCGAAACTTTCGAAATCGTTCGGGTCCTCGTCAATCTACGACCGGTCATCAACGTTCCGGAGGGTGGTGACTTACCTGTAATTATGTGTCATACATCCGTCCACCAATTCCTTACGACCGAAAGTCGATCCGGGCGCTTCTTCGTATCGCCTTTGTATCACCTCAGGTTATCCTGCAACTACTTCAGCCTCAATCTCGAGCACATGCTGAGCCCTACTCTCTCCTCACCGATGGTTATTTCGCCATATGAGTGTCGTTCTGGATTCCGGTTCCACTGGGATGACTTCCTGAGGGCAATCTCAGAACCAACTATCTACGATGGGATTCACCAGCTCACTCACCTACGCTCTCAAACGCCGTCATATCGGCACGTCTTCTCATTCACTCAACTTTTTTTCCGGGTATTTCAAGATCTTGACCCCAAACCCCAGCAGATATTGCTCCCTTTGACCGGATGTATTGAATCCTTGGCCTTGGCATTGGAATGTGATCATGCATCAGACAACTTTAACTGGCTGCAGTATAGATTTTGGCAGCTTGACTTTTTCACCGATGTAGCGAGAATCGGCTTTGTAGGCCGTCTAGAGGTTCACCAGGAACAAGCAATGGCCTTGCAGCACAATCTGCAGCGTGTAGAAGCAGCAATTCGAGCAAAGGTAATCATTTGCTCGCCTTCTTCCGCGTTCTATTTTACTCAGAGCTATCACCATGATCCAGTTTTCTAGCGGCGTTTTGGAGCATTCATGGGATCTGAATCCGAATGCCAATGAGATCCGCATGAGCAGGGTGTGTGTTATTGCTTCCTTCGATTGGATCGTCAAGTGACCCCTTTAACCCTCCTCCCATAGTGGCTTAGCGATTGGACATTTATTGACGCATATCTAGTAAGTTTAGATTCCGTTCTCCTACTGTCATTTTAGCAAGCTTAAAGGGTCTACCAGGTGTTAAAATGGATATTTTCCCGTGCACAAGCTGGAACGAACGCTGCAGGGCCAGGTGACGGCCGTCTTCTTAGCATTCATAGCACCATAACGTTGAAGGGGGTAAAAATAAGCATACGACCACATGATCAACCATCTGCCACTTGACACTGTCATCCTCCTGTTAGAGTAAATTCTGCGCAATGATATTGACCAAATCTTGCCCTTTGACCGGACTAGATGCTTAGCCGATAGACGCATTGATTATTGAACTACCTTTTGAGCGGTTAAACTTTGGTCAAATGAAGGTTATTCATATGGTTGACGATCCAAATCAGACCTGGTTTTCGAAGTCGGGCAAGGGGCGACATCATGTCGACAAAGCAGTGGACCAAAAATTTGGGTCAATCTCAGAGAGGTAGAAATTGATACTATACAACGAGATCCGTACTTACACGATGACCGTGGTGATACTTCAGGAATAAGAATAGGGCTCATACAAGCAGATGATGCGCAACGGCAATAACAGCGTACCAGATATTTGACCTTCCTCGAATCCACGAGCTCCTGGATAGAAACGAAGTACCGCACGAACTACCAGGCAGGAGCGTAGTATCTCTCCGCTCACCAGACCCTGCTGTGGTTGTTTGATCAAAAGGGAAGATATGCTCACTCGTGGCATACGTGAACTCACAGTCGCAATCGCAGCTGTTATCGTTGTCGTCAGATCAGGCTTCTGAGCGGTGGCAAGGCTACGACGGTGAGGTTGAGGAGCCCTTGCTCGAACCTAACGGCTCTCTCAAATGGGAAGGATGGTTGAGTGTAGGCAGTTGTGAATTTGACCAACAAGCACACACGCCGATTACCACTGGGGCTCTAGATGAGAAGGCTGAGGGGTCGTTGTCGACATCTTGGATCATGGCTTCGACTTCATTGTCATCGATCCTGACATAAATCCTCCTCTCCGTCACAACGCACTGCGCTCTCCGCCTCCTGCTTGACCAAGCTTGACTGAAGCGGTCTCTCGGACAGGATTGGCAGCGAGCCCTTCAGGGAAAATCAACCCCTCTTGTTCCTTGAGTCGACGACGACGACGTTCATCCGCGGAGGTGTTCTAGTGGGAGTTTGATTGACGGGCGGCGGAGGCAAACAGCGAAGAAGCTTGCAAAGGCGGAGATTTTGTAGCGTCCAAAGTAACTAGACTCTCCACAACAACGACCACTATCAAACGGAATCCTGGTGCCCTCTGGCTCCTCAACCGCTTCAACCCGACCCTCGTGTGAGGCTCAGCCTGCTATCGACGTTCTTCGAGTACTGGTGAGGGACCAACACGGCTTGAGGTTTGAAACCAGGCGCGATCCGGTGTAAAAATTCTCTATTTCGACGTTACTTCTCCCGCTCGGGTTGCTAGAGCTAGTATTTACGTTTGGCAGTGTACGCCGCGATTGTGGAACGCCGGGAGAATTCGAGTATCAACACCTCAAAACTGGGTGCGAGAGCATTGGCATGTTAGATAGATCTCTCCGCAGATGAAAGAGAATGTACGTAGAGTGGGGCGCTTGGTACACGTGTATTTCGTCCACCAATTATCATAGATGAGTGTTTGAACTTTGTGGTACTGAAAATCCTAGAAACAGAACGGAACCGAGAACCTAAGCGGAGGGAATCCGCTTTGGTTTATAACAGAGGCAAATAAGGGCAACAAACAAAGTGTGAACAGGCTGATCCCACCAGGTTCTAGTCAAGTTAAACGATTTGGAAGATGAACTTGTGATTGTCCGTCATCTCTGTTTTTTTGCAGTACTATACAAGACGCTAGGAGGCTCATCACCCTCATCTACATGATACGAAATACCTTCCAGAACCTCATAATTTCTGGCGTGATTCGTGTAACGGACGTGGCTATCTTGGCCTCACATGATTCCCCGCGCCGTTTGGGCACCCAATATTTTCGTTGGACAAATGAACCCATGCAAAAAAGGGAATGTCGATAAGCCAGTGAATTGTGTCAACAAGTACGCGAACACCGTGGTCAGAGATTTGTTGGCGTTTCCTGTGCCAAGGTCACAATCGACATCGTTTGATTTCGATACTTTCAGGTCGTCCCTGCTCTTCCAAGTTGAGATTTTGTCGTTGGAAAGGTGGATTGATGCGATGAATGTGGAGACAAGTGTTACTGGGAGGAATGAACAATGCAGCCACAGACAAATGCGTCGCAGCTGAATGTGATCTTTTCCCTCAGGTATAACCTTGGCGGTGTCGCCATCTTGACACTCTTCACATTAGGTATGCCACGTTCTCGTTTGGATACTCTCATTGAGGTTGGCCGGCACGTACTCGTGTCTTGTTCAGTACCATTACTGGGAACTTCAGTTCGAAGACAGGCTCCGTGTTTCTGACAGGAGCTCAACGCGAGTGGATCGATCTTCAAAAATTGTTCAAGCATCAGAAACCGTCAAAGAAGAGACCAACGATCTGATTCCAGTTGCGGTACTTTGATCAGAGTTTGCAGAAGTGGGATGATAATTGTGTTTATCCTCTGTATCATAACTCTGATATTGGTGTGCCTTCCTTTGTTCTATGAGCAGCCATCGACGATGCTTCTACGAGCCAGGCCTTCTTGAACGATGAACTCGCTGAAAGCCGAGAATTGAGCGTTCCAAGCTCTTCAGGTATGAGTTGAAAAACGAAAACCGATGGGATTGCTTATGCAAGGAAGGTAACTTTCGAGCTTTATGTCAACAATTACTTGTGCAAGTATTGCTTTGAAGAAAAGCTCTTCAGTCTCGACTGCGTCCCTGAGCCGCTCACTCCACAACCGGTCTGAGTGGCTGGTGTGGCCACGCTGGGGGTATACGACAACGGCTTTCGCTTTTTTTGTTGGCGGCAGCGGCATCGTTGCCGTCGAACCCACTCCCTCTCCGAACCTTTCAGCAGGTTCCCCCGCTTATTCTTTTGAGCCTGCTCCTAGTACTCTTCGGGGTTACTTGCACCGTTCTATGGTCATGTCCTCCATTAATAATGTGGATGCTAGCGGCACGTTAGACGAGAATGCTCCGAATGACACTGGATGGAGAGTAGCCAATCCATAGCGGGACGGCCTGTACGGTGCCAGTGCAATGTTCTTTAGCTACTAACCCCACTACTGGTCTGTTAAACGGGCGGTGGGCACCTATCGTCTGTGCTCATTTTTCAGTTCTGAAATGACTACTGGCAGGGTTCAAAAGCCTTCAATATAGGTAAACCTTGAACTCCAAAACTAACACAAGAAAGGGCTTTGACGGAACTTTGGAACGAGGTCATTGTCGCCTGGACCCGGTATTCTGTGCCTTAATACTCGCAATTGCCTCTGTTTCTTTGGCATTTTCCCCACTAATAACTTCCGAGTTCATGCTTGTCATACCTCGAACTTTGTTGTCTCGCTAAAATTGGCGATTTCGGACGGGAGAGAGTATGACACAACAGAATCTGCGAGATCTTACTTACCTGCACCGTTTTCAGGAACGCCCTTGTGTGGAGACTGTCATTACGGTGGTTGGCATAGCAGCTTGTAGTCGTTTTTGTTTTGCAAGTAAGGTTATGACAGCTGTCGGCAACGGTGATCCCGCTAAGTTTGAATGCCTGGTTGAACGCTTGTCAACCGGTCTATAATGTCCAACAAGGCAACCGTGACATACAAGGTGGGTGGCGCACTTTCTGCCGGCACGCAAAAACAACTTGACAGCGATTGCCGATTATTATGCAAACGACTATACTTTCCTTATGTTAGACTCGTGTTGATTGTGCTGTGTTCACATTCCTTCCTCTTGTCCCCTTTCTCCCCCCTGTCCTCGTCATCAATCATCCATACCACACCTCTTGACATCTCAGATGGCCGAGAGCCCTCCTGCACACGTCGAAATCTTTTCAAATGCTCACGATATCCAAATCGGCGAGCAGAACAGCTACATCGTCCACGGAAATCAGTACATCTCCTCGAACGAACAAGCGAGTACGTGATTCCGTGAACCATGGGTGTTTTCTCTTAGCTCATAGCTTGCCTTGCAGCCCTCATTCAGCTCCTCCAGCCTATTCTCGATGCATCTCACACTCGAGACCGAGAGACATCTCCGCCAAACTCAGCATGCCTTCCCGGTACACGAATAGATATCATCGACATGATCCTCGCCTGGGCCGACAGCACGCTGCTATGGAATACGCATGTCCTCTGGCTCCACGGCTACGTAGGATGCGGAAAGTCAGCTATCGCCTTGGAAATTGCGCTCATATTCGAAGAGAGAAAGCGCTTGCTGGGCAGCTTTTTCTTCTTTCGGAACACTGGCGATAGAAGCAGAATGGCTAGGTTTGCCACGACTTTAGCCTGCCAGCTAGCCGCTGCGATCCCTGAGGCGGCGCCATTCATTGAGAAGGCACTCCACACGAAGCCAGGCCTCTTACAATCGAATTTAGCAGCACAGCTTCGTCACTTGGTGTATGAGCCCTTCAAGGCGGCTGCCTGGAGTGGCCCCCTGCGCTGGATGACCCTCCTCAAGAAACCTTTCCTTATCGTTATCGACGGGCTCGACGAATGCGACGACCGTGAAGATGTCCAGGCATTCATTGAGGACATGCTCGATTTCTTCAAGAAGAACCCCCTCGTCCCACTCCGGTTCTTCATCACCAGCCGAGTCGAGCAACACATCCAAGGTTGCCTAGAGAAAGATCAAGTCCGTCTCGAGAACCTCGTCAATCATTGTTCGCACGACGACATCGACGCGTTTATGCGTGCTTGCTTTGAGGCCGAGATAAAACGAAACCCCGTCATCAAAGCTTGTATTCGCGATCGCGGGGATTGGCCAGTGAAGAAGGACAAGGACCAATTGGTAGACCACATTGGCGGTTCGTTCATCTTCGCGTCTGCTCTCTTCAAATACATCATGGATCCCACCGACGACCAATCAACACCGATGGACCGTCTCCCGCACACGCTCAACATGAACCCAGGCCTCGACACCCTCTATGCCAAAACCCTCTCTCGTTCCAAAAATATCCCGCATTTCTCCGACATCATATCAACTCTCGCATTAATCTTCGAACCACTTCCGATTATCGGGATCGCGGAACTTCTTGGGATCGAGACTTTCGAGGTCGTTCGGGTCCTGGTAAATTTGCAAGCAATCATCCATATTCCGGGTACCGACGACATACCTGTTACAATGTGTCACACATCCCTCCGCGACTTCCTCACTACCGAGAGCCGTTCCGGATGTTTCTTTACCCCTCCTTCTTATCACCTGCATCTGTTGTATCGCTGCTACATCCTTCATGATGGGAAGCAACCTACTGCTGCTGCTTTGTATAGCATCAGCCGCTGGGTGGAGCATGTAAAGCAATTCACCTGCCTACCACCGACTGCGCAAGGACCATTCCCCCGGTTTCCTGAGACACTTGATGCTTTCTACGCTCACGTTCTCGCAAAATCAGAGAATCACCCTCATTTCTCTGACATTATTTCAACCATCACACTACATCATAAACCGGCTTCAATCACTCAGATCGGCATGATTCTTGGCATCGAAACTTCCAAAGTGGTTCAGGTCCTCGTCAATCTGCGACCAGTCATCAATCTCCCGAAGGATGAAACCTCAGCTGTGACTGTGTGTCATACATCTGTGCACCAATTCCTTATAACCAAAAATCAATCCAGGCGCTTCTTTGTATCACCTTCATACCACCTCAGGTTGTCCTACAACTACTTCTGCATCGCTCTTGAGGAGGTGTTGGAGCATCCGTCAATCCTTCCTGCCCGACCAATGATCTTCTTACCTTACAGGTGCAGTCTTGTTTCCTGGTTCCACTGGGAGGCCCTCCTAAAAGCAATCCCGGAGCCTCCAGCCATCTACAATGAACTCGATCAGCTTACTTGCCTACCCTCCCAAAATTTGCCATTTTGGCACCTTTTCTCATGCATTCAACTTTTCGTCTGGGCTTTTCGAGATCTTGACCCTAAGGCCCCTCAGATTTTGCTCACCCTGACAAGATCCATTGAATCCTTGGCCTTGGCATTGGAATTTTGTGAACACTTACCAGCAAGCTTGCTGTATTCTGAATTCCACCAGCTTAACGGTGCTGGCATGGACGAGCCTATTATCCAATATTTCGGGGGCCCTCTAGAGGTACACCAAGAACAAGCAATGACCTTGCAACACCATGTGCAGCGTGTAGAAGCAGCAATTAGAGCAAAGGTAGTTAGTTATGTGCTTTCCCTCTTACACATTCTATCTCACTCAGAGTCGTTCATACAATGCAGTGTCCCATCACATCTCCGGAGACATTACAGGAGCTGGAGCGTGTTGGTGAGATCCGCACGTCCACGGTATGTGTCGCTGCATCCTTCGACTGAATTGTTGAGTGGCCCCTTTAACCCTACTCTCATAGTGGCTTGGCAATTGGACAGCTTTCAACGTATTGCTGGTAAGTTTGAAACCCATTCTCTGACTGTCGTTCTGGGGAGCTTAAATGGTCTACTAGGTGATCAAACGGATAGCTGTCCACGCACAGGCTGCAATGAACCCCGCAGGACCAGGTGCCACCTGTATTCTTAGCCTCGGTATGACGATGAGGCGTAACGAAAGCACAATCCACATACTAGCTCACACTCAACCGTCTACCACTTGACTCGGTCACCCCCCTGTAGAAGTATATTCTGAGCTGTAATATTTACTAAATCTTGCCCTTATGACCAAGCCAGAGTGCAGTGCCACTAGACCCAGCGAGTGTTCAAGTACCTTCCGACCAGCTCAATTTTGGTAAAATCAACGATATCTATCCGGTCGACGATCTGACCTGGACCACTCTATCTCGCTTCGAGATAAGGGACGACAACACGTCGACAAGGAATTTCTGTCAATAACTGACATAGGTAGAGAACAGCAGTGTACAACGAAATACCTTCTGAACACGACGACCGTGATACTCCAGAAATAAAGATAAGGGTCATCTCAGTAGACGAATCGGAGTGCGCAACGGCGACGACAGAAACCAAATGTATAACCTTCCTCGAATCCGCGAGCTCCTGGATCGGAACAGAACACTGCCTAAATTTCCAGGGAGAAACGTAGTCTCTCTCCACACACCAGANCCCCGCTGCGGTCGTTTGATCAAAAGGCGGGATACGTCCGCTCGTGGCTTTCTTGAACTCGCAGTCGCAGTCGTTGTCGTTAAAGTCAGATCAGCAGTTGATCGGGCTTCTGGCAAGGCTAAGATGGAGCCTGAGCTCGAACCTGACGGATGTTCCGAGTGAGAAAGGCGGTTGAGCGTGGACGGTTGTGGAATCAACCAATCAAAAACACGCATTGGTTGCCCTCGGCGCTCACAGATGAGGTTGAGGGAGTTGCCGTCGACTTCATCGTCATCAACCCCGACCCCGCCGGCACAACGCACTGTGACCTTCGCAGGCCGGTTACCCAAGCTTTACTGCAGGGGCCTCTCGGCGGGATTGGCAGCGAGCCCCTCGAGGATCATCAATCTCCTTCTTGTTCCTTGGATCGACGACGACGGCGACGCTAATCTACGGAGGTGTCGGTCGGTCGAGTGGGAACAGGTGGTGTAGGGAGGGCAACCCACAGGTAGTTGAAATGAGATCAACGGTGATGGCGGTGGTGTCTTGATAGCGGTGTGAGGGTAGCGGAGGACCGGACCCTCGAGGAGGGGAAGCTATCCCCAGAAAGAGGTTACCGTACTCGCGCTGAGTGGTAATGTGTGCAGACGACGATGAGGCGTGCTTTAATTTTGATGAGGATGGTTCAATTTGCGTGTCCGGAGTGACGCAGTCGATGTAGGGAACAGCATTGACCGGGACTGGAGTTTTCGGTAATGATGCTGGACGGGGGACCTTCAGTGGCAAAGAAATCCAGGCCACGCCATAGGGGCCGTCCCACCACTGCAAGTGTATGTTCAGTAGGTGCGTGAGTGAAATGAATTCATGAACATACCAGCCGCGCTCGATATCAATCCCATGCTCCCCGTTGTTGAAACCAGAGTGGTAGGCCTACGTGGCCGAGTCCGAAGGAAAGGTAAAATGTCGTTGGTGAGTCATGACCATGGATCCTATGGGTCGTGGTAGCTTCTCGGGTTGGGCAAACCAAACCTCCGAACGGCCATCTCCTCATTCTCCTCTGGTTGGTGGTGCTTGAGGGCGATCGTTAGAATGTCCTTGGACAGGCTGCTAGGCCCGTGCTATAGGGATGCCCCGTCGCGACNTTTTTGGACGTGTGCACGTCTACTGTCGTGCCGTCATGCCAAGTTGCGGTCGACGAGCTCAGCATGCGAAGAGGGGCTTCATGGAATCGTATTCGCCGACTCTGAAGTGCAGGTGATGTCGAAAATGCTTGATTGAGGAAACCAGAGCAAAAACTTGACTTTGTCACGAAGATTTTTCAAGCATCTGGTTGACGGGCGGCAGAAGCAACGGCGAAAAGGCTTGTGAGGGCAGAGATTTCATAGCATCCAAAGCAGCTAGGCCCTCTACTCCACCACCTAACGAGATTCTGGTGCCCTCTTCTCCTCCACTACTTCCTCCCGCCCCTCCTGTGGGCTTAGCCCGCTATCCACGCTCTCCGAGTATTTGGGCAAAGGAACCAACACAGCTTGGGGTTCAAACCCGGGCGAGATCCGGCGTCAGCTTCTTTCGAGATTCCTTCTCCTGCGCGCGTTGCCAGCGATAGTCTTCGCGTTTGGCGGTGTGCGCTGCGATTGTGGACCGCNGGGGGGGATTGCAGTGTTAATACGTGGGGTTCTCGATCTCTCTGCAGAGGGACGCTTGATAGACGCACAGTCCGTCCGCCATTTATGATATATGAGCGTTCGAACTTTGTGGTGCTGAGATAATAGAAATGGAACGGTCGTCCGAGAGAGTACGAAGTCATGTCACCGTCAAGGATTTCATTGGCGGAGACCATCAACTACGGGTTCAAACAGGAGCAAATGATTGCATCGACCGAGACAAAGAACACGAAAACTATTTCTGAATTTCCCGTTTCAGAGTCCTCTCCCCTCTCCGTGACTCTCTGCTGCGGCGCTCCTTGCCTGTCTTTCCTCCGCATTCCACTCACATCCGATGCACCACTGTTTCTTGGACCGGCCGGGTCCAGCGCACTCCGAGTCATCGAGGGGCTGCGTTTCTGACAGGATCTCAACGCAAGTGGATTGATCTTCNAAAAACTGTTAAAACTGTTCAAGCGTCAGAAACCGTCGAAGTCTCAAGAAGAGATCGACGAATTTATTCCAGTTGTGATACTTTGATTGGGGTGTGCAGAAGGGGGACGATGATTGTGTTTATCCTCCGTATCACAGCTCTGATATTGGTGCTCCTTCCTTTGTTCTATGAGCACCCATCGGCGATGCTTCTACGAGCCAGGCCTTCTCAAACGATGAACTCTCTGGAAGCTGAGAATTGAGTGTTTCAAGCTCTTCAGGTATGAGTTGAAAAACGAAAACAGATGGATCATGGCATTGCTTGTGCAAGGAAGGTAACTTTCGAGCTTTACGTCAACAATTACTTGTGCGAGTATATCTTTGAAGAAAAGCTCTTCAGTCTCGACGGCGTCCCTGAGTCGCTCACTCCATAACCGGTCTGAGTGGTTGGCTTGAGGATATGGCCACGCTGGGGGTATACGACAACTGCTTTCGCTTTTTTTTGTTGGCGGCAGCGGCATCGTCACCGTCGAACCCTCTCCGAACCTTTCAGCAGGTTCCCCCGCTTATTCTTTTGAGCCTGCTCCTAGTACTCTTTGGGGTTACTTACACTGTTCTCCGGTCACGTCCTCTATTGATAATGTTCGGAGTGCTAGTGACACGTTAGATGAGAATGCTCCAAACGACACTGGATGGAGAGTAGACAATCCATAGCGGGACGGCCTTTATGGTGCCAGTGCAATGTTCTATAGCTACTAACCCCACAACTGGTCTATAAAGCGGGCGGTGGGCACATCTCGTCTGTGCTCATTTTCCGGTTCTGAAATGACTACTGGCAGGGGTCGTAAGCCTTCAATATAGATGAACCTTGAGTCCGGTATTCTGTGCCTTATACTGGCAATTGTCTCTGTCTCTTTGACATTTTCCCCACTAATAACTTCCGAGTTCATGCTTGGCATACCTCGAACCTTGTTATCTCGCTAAAATTGGCGATTTCGGACAGGATAGAGTATGACACAACAGAATCTGCGAGATCTTATTAGATTAATCAACTACACCCGTGGCGCTGGGTGGCCGTGCAAACGGCATGTGTAGTTTCCGTTTTCAGGAATCCTTGTGTGGGGACTGTCATTCCAGTCGTTGGCATAGTAGCTTGAAGTCGTTTTTGTTTTGCAGGTAAGGTTATGACAGCTGTCGGCAACGGTCATCCCGTTAATTTGAAAGCTCTGGTTGAATGCTCGTCAAGCGGTCTTTAACGTTCGACAAGGCAACCGTAACAATAAAAGGTGGCGCATTTTCTGCCAGCACGCAAAAACGACTTGACAGCGATTGCCGACTATTATGCAAACGACTATAATTTCCTTATGTTAGACTCGTGTTGAATGTGCTGTGTTCATATTGCTTCCTCTTGTCCCTTTCTCCTTCCCCCTGTCTTCATCAACCATCCACACCGTACCTCTTGACATCTCAGATGGCCGAGAGCCCTCCTGCACACGTTGAAATCTTTTCAAATGCTCACGATTTTCAAATTGGCGAGCAAAAAAAACTACGTCATCCACGGAAACCAGTACATTTCCTCGAACGACCAAGCGAGTACGTGATTCTGTGGGCCATGGCCGCTTTCTCTTGGCTCATGACTTGCCTTGCAGCCCTCATTCAGCTCCTCAAGCCTATTCTCGATGCATCCCACACTCGAGACCGAGAGACAGCTCCGCCAAACTCAGCATGCCTTCCCGGTACAAGAATAGATATCATCGAATTGATAGTCGCCTGGGCCGACAGCACGCTGCTGTGGAATACGCATGTCCTCTGGCTTCACGGCTACGTGGGATGCGGAAAGTCAGCTATCGCCCTAGAAATTGCGCTCATATTCGAAGAGAGAAAGCGCTTGCTCGGGAGCTTTTTCTTCTTTCGGAACACTGGCGATAGAAGCAGAATGGCTAGGTTCGCCACGACTTTAGCCTGCCAGCTAGCCGCTGCGATCCCTGAGGCGGCGCCGTTCATTGAGAAGGCACTCCACACGAATCCAGGCCTCTTACAATCGAATTTAGCAGCACAGCTTCGTCACTTGGTGTATGAGCCCTTCAAGGCGGCTGCCTGGAGTGGCCCCCTGCGCTGGATGACCCTCCTCAAGAAACCTTTCCTTATCGTTATCGACGGGCTCGACGAATGCGACGACCGTGAAGATGTCCAGGCATTCATTGAGGACATGCTCGATTTCTTCAAGAAGAACCCCCTCGTCCCACTCCGGTTCTTCATCACCAGCCGAGTCGAGCAACACATCCAAGGTTGCCTAGAGAAAGATCAAGTCCGTCTCGAGAACCTCGTCAATCATTGTTCGCACGACGACATCGACGCGTTTATGCGTGCTTGCTTTGAGGCCGAGATAAAACGAAACCCCGTCATCAAAGCTTGTATTCGCGATCGCGGGGATTGGCCAGTGAAGAAGGACAAGGACCAATTGGTAGACCACATTGGCGGTTCGTTCATCTTCGCGTCTGCTCTCTTTAAATACATCATGGATCCAACCGACGACCAATCAACACCGATGGACCGTCTCCCGCACACGCTCAACATGAACCCAGGCCTCGACACCCTCTATGCCAAAACCCTCTCTCGTTCCAAAAATATCCCGCATTTCTCCGACATCATATCAACTCTCGCATTAATCTTCGAACCACTTCCGATTATCGGGATCGCGGAACTTCTTGGGATCGAGACTTTCGAGGTCGTTCGGGTCCTGGTAAATTTGCAAGCAATCATCCATATTCCGGGTACCGACGACATACCTGTTACAATGTGTCACACATCCCTCCGCGACTTCCTCACTACCGAGAGCCGTTCCGGATGTTTCTTTACCCCTCCTTCTTATCACCTGCATCTGTTGTATCGCTGCTACATCCTTCATGATGGGAAGCAACCTACTGCTGCTGCTTTGTATACCATCAGCCGCTGGGTGGAGCATGTAAAGCAATTCACCTGCCTACCACCGACTGCGCAAGGACCATTCCCCCGGTTTCCTGAGACACTTGATGCTTTCTACGCTCACGTTCTCGCAAAATCAGAGAATCACCCTCATTTCTCTGACATTATTTCAACCATCACACTACATCATAAACCGGCTTCAATCACTCAAATCGGCATGATTCTTGGCATCGAAACTTCCAAAGTGGTTCAGGTCCTCGTCAATCTGCGACCAGTCATCAATCTCCCGAAGGATGAAACCTCAGCTGTGACTGTGTGTCATACATCTGTGCACCAATTCCTTATAACCAAAAATCAATCCAGGCGCTTCTTTGTATCACCTTCATACCACCTCAGGTTGTCCTACAACTACTTCTGCATCGCTCTTGAGGAGGTGTTGGAGCATCCGTCAATCCTTCCTGCCCGACCAATGATCTTCTTACCTTACAGGTGCAGTCTTGTTTCCCGGTTCCACTGGGAGGCCCTCCTAAAAGCATTCCCGGAGCCTCCAGCCATCTACAATGAACTCGATCAGCTCACTTGCCTACCCTCCCAAAATTTGCCATTTTGGCACCTTTTCTCATGCATTCAACTTTTCATCTGGGCTTTTCGAGATCTTGACCCTAAGGCCCCTCAGATTTTGCTCACCCTGACAAGATCCATTGAATCCTTGGCCTTGGCATTGGAATTTTGTGAACACTTACCAGCAAGCTTGCTGTATTCTGAATTCCACCAGCTTAACGGTGCTGGCATGGACGAGCCTATTATCCAATATTTCGGGGGCCCTCTAGAGGTACACCAAGAACAAGCAATGACCTTGCAACACCATGTGCAGCGTGTAGAAGCAGCAATTAGAGCAAAGGTAATTAGTTATGTGCTTTCCCTCTTACACATTCTATCTCACTCAGAGTCGTTCATACAATGCAGTGTCCCATCACATCTCCGGAGACATTACAGGAGCTGGAGCGTGTTGGTGAGATCCGCACGTCCACGGTATGTGTCGCTGCATCCTTCGACTGAACTGTTGAGTGGCCCCTTTAACCCTACTCTCATAGTGGCTTGGCAATTGGACAGCTTTCAACGTATTGCTGGTAAGTTTGAAACCCATTCTCTGACTGTCGTTCTGGGGAGCTTAAATGGTCTACTAGGTGATCAAACGGATAGCTGTCCACGCACAGGCTGCAATGAACCCCGCAGGACCAGGTGCTACCTGTATTATTAGCCTCGGTATGACGATGAGGCGTAACGAAAGCACAATCCACATACTAGCTCACACTCAACCGTCTACCACTTGACTCGATCACCCCCTTGTAGAAGTATATTCTGAGCTGTAATATTTACTAAATCTTGCCCTTATGACCAAGCCAGAGTGCAGTGCCACTAGACCCAGCGAGTGTTGAAGTACCTTCCGACCAGCTCAATTTTGGTAAAATCAACGATATCTATCCGGTCGACGATCTGACCTAGACCACTCTATCTCGCTTCGAGATAAGGGACGACAACACGTCGACAAGGAATTTCTGTCAATAACTGACATAGGTAGAGAACAGCAGTGTACAACGAAATACCTTCTAAACACGACGACCGTGATACTCCAGAAATAAAGATAAGGGTCATCTCAGTAGACGAATCGGAGTGCGCGACGGCGACGACAGAAACCAAATGTATAACCTTCCTCGAATCCGCGAGCTCCTGGATCGGAACAGAACACTGCCTAAATTTCCAGGGAGAAACGTAGTCTCTCTCCACACACCAGACCCCGCTGCGGTCGTTTGATCAAAAGGCGGGATACGTCCGCTCGTGGCTTTCTTGAACTCGCAGTCGCAGTCGTTGTCGTTAAAGTCAGATCAGCAGTTGATCGGGCTTCTGGCAAGGCTAAGATGGAGCCTGAGCTCGAACCTGACGGATGTTCCGAGTGAGAAAGGCGGTTGAGCGTGGACGGTTGTGGAATCAACCAATCAAAAACACGCATTGGTTGCCCTCGGCGCTCACAGATGAGGTTGAGGGAGTTGCCGTCGACTTCATCGTCATCAACCCCGACCCCGCCGGCACAACGCACTGTGACCTTCGCAGGCCGGTTACCCAAGCTTTACTGCAGGGGCCTCTCGGCGGGATTGGCAGCGAGCCCCTCGAGGATCATCAATCTCCTTTTTGTTCCTTGGATCAACGACGACGGCGACGCTAATCTGCGGAGGTGTCGGTCGGTCGAGTGGGAACAGGTGGTGTAGGGAGGGCAACCCACAGGTAGTTGAAATGAGATCAACGGTGATGGCGGTGGTGGCTTGATAGCGGTGTGAGGGTAGCGGAGGACCGGACCCTCGAGGAGGGGAAGCTATCCCCAGAAAGAGGTTACCGTACTCGCGCTGAGTGGTAATGTGTGCTTTAATTTTGACGAGGATGATTCAATTTGCGTGTCCGGAGTGACGCAGTCGATGTTGGGAACAGCATTGACCGGGACTGGAGTTTTCGGTAATGATGCTGGACGGGGGACCATCTGGCAAAGAAATCCAGGCCACGCCATAGGGGCCATCCCACCACTGCAAGTGTATGTTCAGTAGGTGCGTGAGTGAAATGAATTCATGAACATACCAGCCGCGCTCGATATCAATCCCATGCTCCCCGTTGTTGAAACCAGAGTGGTAGGCCTACGTGGCCGAGTTCGAAGGAAAGGTAAAATGTCGTTGGTGAGTCATGACCATGGATCCTATGGGTCGTGGTAGCTTCTCGGGTTGGGCAAACCAAACCTCCGAACGACCATCTCCTCATTCTCCTCTGGTTGGTGGTGCTTGAGGGCGATCGTTAGAATGTCCTTGGACAGGCTGCTAGGCCCGTGCTATAGGGATGCCCCGTCGCGACTTCTTGGACGTTTGCACGTCTACTGTCGTGCCGTCATGCCAAGTTGCGATCGACAAGCTCAGCATGCGAAGAGGAACTTCATGGAATCGTATTCGGTGCAGGTGATGTCGAAAATGCTTGATTGAGGAAACCAGAGCAAAAACTCGACTTTGACACGAAAATTTTTCAAGCATCTGGTTGACGGGCGGCAGAAGCAACGGCGAAAAGGCTTGTGAGGGCGGAGATTTCGTAGCGTCCAAAGCAGCTAGGCCCTCTACTCCACCACCTAACGAGATCCTGGTGCCCTCTTCTCCTCCACTACTTCCTCCCGCCCCTCCTGTGGGGCTTAGCCCGCTATCCACGCTCTTCGAGTATTTGGGCAAAGGAACCAACACAGCTTGAGGTTCAAACCCGGGCGAGATCCGGCGTCAGCTTCTTTCGACATTCCTTCTCCTGCGCGCGTTGCCAGCGATAGTCTTCGCGTTTGGCAGTGTGCGCTGCGATTGTGGACCGCNGGGGGGGATTGCAGTGTTAATACGTGGGGTTCTCGATCTCTCTGCAGAGAGACGCTTGATAGACGCACAGTCCGTTCGCCATTTATGATATATGAGCGTTCGAACTTTGTGGTGCTGAGATAATAGAAATGGAACGGTCGTCCGAGAGAGTACGAAGTCTTGTCACCGTCAAGGATTTCATTGGCGCAGGCCATCAAATACGGGTTCAAACAGGAGCAAATGATTGCATCGACCACCTGGCCTACCCGAATAAGTAGCCTAATTAGGCGGGGCTATACGTTCAATCACCGGGGCTAGTTAGGCGTCTTTTTGGCGGTTCTTACCATGTCCCAATAAATGTTGGTTATTGTTGACTTCTTTTCTGAGGATTGAGAGGGCGGGAGGTTCCCGTCACCATCAGCGCCCGTCGGCGCCCATCACCACTGATTGTCACTGTCAATGTCGATCAACAGTGCGCGCTCATCGTTACCCCGACTGATCCCGGATGTCATTGCCACCGACCCTCCTGGTCATCGTCCCTCCCTCCCGCCATACACCGACTCCCGCCCCTCCGGTCACTACCAGCCTCACGTGATTAATTAGCACTCAGGCACGGTGACGTTGGTACGACCTGCCTATCACCAGGGTCCAGCCGCCTACCGCCATCACCATGGGTGAACGTTCCCGACGTTCATCAACACTGGCGCGGCAGTGCTTGTCGTTGTCAGCGGTGCTCACAGACGGTGATATGTAAGATGCTGGGGATGTCAAAGCAAAGTAGGTTCCAATATCTTTCCCGAGCCCCCTCCCCCATCATATTCAGTCACCTTTCATGGTCTCGCAACAGGTAAAGATGTGCTGCTATGTAGACGAATACAGACTTTTTATCATTGATTCAGAACATTCAAGAGGTTGAACCTTTCAGCCAGTTCCTCCTCCTCGTCAACATCCTCGAAATCTGAATCCCGGTCTTCATCACAAGGTGAATGTTGCACCGCTTTTGTAGACATCACTGGTGGACTATGCGGGGTTGAATCTATATCCATAGCAGCCGGACTTGTGGATCCTATCTCGGTCGAGGCAAAGCGGTGAAGAGATTGGTCGATGCTTTGACCGGGAGTGACGTTGCCCGTAAACCCAGGCAAATTCATCAGTGCCGAAAAGCGCCGAAGGTGCAGTGATGAAAATCGGGTTCGTTCCTCACGATAGCGCCCAACATGAAAAGCAAGAATTGTGTCCTTCACAGCAATCTCCTCCTCGGCAGCCCGCAAAAAATTTTCTTCGTCCTGGATGTGAGTGACAATGCGTTTGATTTCAATGTTAAGGCGTTGGATTTCCTCTCGTGCTCGTTGAATTTTGAAATATTGGTCCATGAGTAGTCGGGATTGTGGTTGTGCCCATGGCTTTGATCGCACGTTCTGTCTGGAGTCCCGAAGCAGGTCAAAGTCTGCAAGAAAAGCGTATTCGATTACCTGATCCCAGGTGAGTTGTTGACGTGGGGGAACCATCTTCGATGCGGCATCATTATATCGATCAAGAGCGGTACGTATCGCCTGCGATCGTGCCTGGAGTGCCTTGGAGATATGTTTACGCAGCTTGTACCCTTCGGAACAATGATCTCAATGAGTGCTCAATACTATCAATATTGTATGACGTACCAGTGCGAGACATGTTCATTTTGGTAAGCTCAAATATGCGCGAAACCACAAGAGACTCAAGCTCGTCCAGACAGCGCTGATAGCGCCTACGGCTGGTCAAGTCCCGTGCAGTCTGCCACTCCTGAGATTCCGGCGCCCAGCGTGCTGAGATCTCGAAATCAACTTCGAATTGCTGAACTGCTGCCAGAACCTTGTCCCGTCGTTCTATTGCATGTCGAAGCTGGGTTTCGTGGGATACACTCCGCTTTCCCTTCCCTTTCCCATTCTTCTGTAATGGATTATATGAGATGAAAGTGGTCTGGACAATCCTGAGCTTTTCCCTGTTGCTCCGAGTCAGAATCAAATGGATGGAGATGGAGAGGTAGTGCTTACTCGCAGTCAGCAAGATTGACGAGCATTTGGTAGTAGTCCATTTGCCAGACTTCACCAGTTGGTTCTTTCTTCAGACTTTTGAGGTATTCTCGTTCCTCGTCAAGCCATAATTCAAATATATTTGTGTCACTGATCCCTTGCGCAGCCATGGCAACCTTGAGATGGGACTCCGTAGCCATGATAGCGAGTGCTTGCTTATAGTTGTCGCAGATGAATTTGCCTAGGAATTTCTTTGGTATGAATACATTGTTTGGATGGGAAAATGGACGACTCACTCAAATTCTGCTCTGTTTCAACAGCGTTCATGTGTCGAAGATATTCAACAATTCGTTGCTGGCGATGAAATACAGAGGCATGACGAACAAGGTTGGCAAGGAGATTTGATTTGGAGAAGAATCTCTCGCATCCTTCGAGATCTTCCAGGCCCATCCCTTTGACGTATGTTGCTAGATTTGAGAGCTGGCAGAGACGGTTGTGGGCATGTCCGTGAAAGGCGCCAACTAAGGATCGGTAATTGAGTTGTTGAGCACGTGGTCCTAGCTTGCTTTGTGCCAACGTGGTGTGGAATTTGCACCCAATATCATAGCCGCCGCCAATGTCGTTTCCATACGCATCTAGCAAAGCCTCTACAACAGCTAATGGATATTTTGACCTGAAATATCAATGTCAGCTCTGAAATTCTCAATTGAAGCAAGGACGTACAACTCGCCACTTTTAATCATATCCGCGATCACCAGCACAAACCCATGACGACAGAGTGCCAAAAACACTCCAGTTTCATCGAAAATCCCCCACATTCTGGCTGTGACCTCGTTATTCATATTTTGCCAACGTCCAGCACAAGGGGTCTCGTCTTCATCAGCCTCAATAGGCTCATTGTTTAGATCTCCAGCACTGGTTGGCAACGTGGATCCACTTGGGACACTGGTCGCTCTTCGGTCCCATCGATCCACAGCTTCCCGCGACAGGTAAAAGTCTCCATACACACGACGATGGTCGCCACGTTCAATGGAATGGTGGGCAGGCATTTCTTCACTATTGGAAAGCGTGTCCGAGAGCTCTGCTTGGCGTGCAACACGCTTGAGCGAGTCATTTCCATCAAATGTTACCAGCATCCCGAAACGCAGGGCAACCTCATTCTTGAGCTTATACGTGCACCCAGCACACGCATTTCTCCTACGCCAGTTCTGAACATCACGCCCCAGTGCATTTTCAACCTTCTTTTGAACCTCTTCACGTAGCCGAAGGTAGAGATCAAATCCTGAGGAGAAAAACTCTCGGAGACCTTTGCGGTAAGAAGCACCATTCAGATCACAGAGAGATTTCACGAACGCTTCGATTGAGAGTGAGGGTGACCGAAGTTGGATCAGGCGGTACGTTTCAAGTGCCCGTATCGTGATTGAAAACGATGGATTGAATGGAGCACAGGGTACAAGACCTTGACGGACGACTGCTGCAGCAATGCTTGCGTCACATGAAAGAAGGGAGTACTCGAAATGATACTGGTCTGCCATTTCTCAGTTATGCAATCCAGAATAGAGAAAGCAAATACGCACCATAAATGTCAAGAACCTGGATTAAACGGCGGCTTGAGGCGGCCTCTTTATTCTCTGCCACGGGGCCAGCCTTTTCAAGGCTTGCTTGACCGAGCTTCGATCTCCACAGCATATAGGCATTCACAAGATCGGGAATCTGATCTTCAAACCCTTGGTTCTGAAGCTCAATCCTATCCCTCCGAGTTCGTGTCTCCGCTGGTCTAGTACTTGGAAAGAACTGGTGAGCAATTCTGCAAGCCGGAGATTTTGTGCAGTACATACCTTGGTGTACTACCCTGATTGAAATTTTGCATAATCTCATACTCTCCGCCCGCATAGCTGATATCAAGGGGGATGGTCCCGTCTAGGATCTCGCGCAGGTCGATATCGTGATTCTGGAGGTCTGATTGTGAAGTTGGTAGCTGGGTGATGACACTGTCATCTGGAACATCAAGATGTCGATTCCTTTTCTCTTTCGATAAGGTCAGCATCAGTTCAAGCTTGTCCACAATGACAACAAAGCAAGCTGCAGGCTGCGTACCTGCTGCTTCATGGCGCTCTTGGGCCTCAGCTTTGCGGATGTGGATTGGCTTTGTAATCTTCCTCTGCACCGCACTAATTGTGCTTGAAGAACCTAAAGACCCTCGGATTTTCTTTGATGTAGCTGGCTTTGGTTTGGAGAGCACCATTATCGATGAGATGAGGGGAAGGGGTCGATGTTCCACTGCCAACGCCGACTTGACACAGATCACCTGCCATGGTTACGCCAATCATCATGGCTGATCTAATCTAATCGGTTGGACTTCCAACTGACGCCCATGCAGTTCGCATTGCGCGCTAATGTACAACTGCTACAGCTGTACTCCTACAGATGGACTGTGCTCTATTTCAAAGTGCTACATAGCCGTGTACAAATGGTTGTACCATCATACAGATACAAATTGCCTCAGACTCGTCCAACACATGGACAGGCATCATTGTGACAACCATTGACATTGAAAGCGTAAAATAACCACTCGAAACTTGAGTCAAATGAGCGTTGTGAGTTTGACGACTTAGGTGCACAGAGGGCATCAAAGGAGTTAAGAGAACTGTTTAATAAAGTGTCTCACTCGTTGAACCAAAGGCACCATGGAGAACTTTGGGTCACTGGCACATATTAGAGGTCTTAGATCGTAAGTCGTAAAGAACTGCTCTATCCTTGCACTCAAATTATTGCCAGTTGGCATCCGAGCGCAGTATAAGTACATTCATTTTTGCCTGAGTGTTGTAGCTAGTATAAATAGGTATTAATAACTGACTTCCAGCAATTAGTATTGCGGCATAGGAGTAGAGTTTTGCAGAAATGAGTAATTGAACATCTGGGAATTGTGTTCATCGGCTCTACATGCATATTTGGCTCGCTTTACGGGTTTGTCCTTGTTACAAATACAAACGACAAGTCTGAGTGGGCCAAAATAATTCTTTCTAAACATACATTTAGTATTCTAAGTCCTACTATTCCTCCTTTCAAACATAAACTGAAGACAATGTTGACGGTCAAAGAGAATCAAGCATAAGGATTGTGAAATGGTGCATGTCAAGGTCTTGACCGCATTTCAGCGGAGACTCTCGGGAAGATGGTCATTCATCCTTTAATCTCAGCTTTCTACTCGCTCAACGGGGGCAACATTAATTCACAGTAGCAGCAAAGAAATCATTGTTACGAGTAAGGGTATACAAGACATAGAGATACGATAACACAGGACCATCAGCCATCAAGAACTTCGCCGGTCGTTGCAGAGAGACGGCGGATTTTTCCATTCATGTACGCTTCAACGAAAAGAGCATTTGCATCGTCTCTAAACGTCCTCTTCCACTGCTCTGCATTCCCGATATCACCCATTGCCAGTTTGGCGGCATGTTCGCCAAAATAGACACCTGGCGCCACTCCACAAATGACAACGTGCCAAAGCTGGTCGCTCATCTCGTGGTTAGCGCGTGCCTGTCTCGACGATTCCGCAACAACGACAGGACTCTTGGATTGAACCTGTCGGCCAGCATTCCGATTAGGCAAAGGACTGGAATGACTTGGAGAGATTTAGCGGACAAGCAAAAGCGAGGAGTAGGTTACATACAGCTGAAGCCCAGAGAAACGACGAGGTAAGGAAGGTGACAGTGGGGCCTCTGGCGTCGTGTCGCATGAAATGACAACAGGGGAACTGCCCTGTTGACCAAGGGGCAGTGGCGTCGGCGTTGATGGCGGTGTTGAAAATGTGTCGCTATGAGCAGGCACAGGATGGATGCTTTAGGGTCAACAGTCAGGGTCAGAGTATACGTGTGACAGAGAACAGCAAACGTACTGCTTCCTTGAGCCTGGAGGACGTGCCTTCAAACCGGAAACTCCGGGGATGGTGGGCCCACGGACTGCCTGCTTCCCCTTACGCTGGCGATTCTATCAATAAAAATGATGAACACAACATCTGAAACTCATACCTTGGATGGGCCTGACTCCAGCGCTGGAGAGGGCAAAGTGACAGGCACTTGAGATGCTAGCTGGGAAGTGGGATGGCTAAACCCCGGCACTCCACCAAAGCCGCGCTCTTGTTCCTTCGCCCTGTACTCAGATATTTGCTAGCACCGGAGCTATATCAGTACAGATTACCTGGTAGGTGGACCAGCGACCTACCTTGTCTGACGGGCGGGAACCTGTGCATACTTCACCCCAGGCCTCGTTTTCCAACACCCAAGCCCACATCACACAGGCATTCTCAGCGTGAGTAAAGCCCTCATACGAGTTCCCGGGGTAACCTGTGATCTGAGCTTGTGCCTCTGGCCTAAAGCATACGCAATAAAATCAGTAGCATAAGGAAAAATCAGCGAGAGACCGCACCATGTCAAGAATATGCCTATTTCACGGCCATTGTACACAACGTAAATGTTTTTCTGTTTGGTCTCCGGCAACGGGAGAGTCGGCTTTGTATGCTTCGCCACCACTATGAATATTGGTCAGTAAGAGAGACAGAGAGGCGGGCAAAAAACTCACTGGATAGCGAGACAGACCGTCAATTGATGGGGGGGTCAGGAAGAGAATCAAACCAAATTGTTTGTGGCGCTCAGGCTTTTTTACTGGAACGAAAATGACTCCAAAGTCCGCGAATAAATACGCGAAAACTAAAACACATAAAAAAATCAACAAACCTGTTGTTTGTTTTGGACGGTAGAGAATACGCCAGCCTCACACCCATCGTTACCACCAGCTGCCCAATGGCTACTGAGAAGGAAAATATTCCCCCCACCGCTGCCCAGCCACAGGCCAACATAGCGGATTTTACCGCAAGTCATGCCCGCCGAAATCCTCTCAAAGAAATCATACCCCCTCGACAGCGCCCAACCCAGAAGAAGAGCGCAGCTGAGAAAGCATCTCTCGAACTTGCTCGAAAACACCGGCAGACTAAAGCCGAGGCACTGGGAGGGGATANTAAATGCATTCCTGGAGCAGCAGGAGGCAAAGATAGAGGAGCTCGCTATTACCCACCATCGCAAGGTCACATACATCAAGCACCTCGTCTTAAAGGATTCAACCTACCGAAAAAGGCGAGCACCTAGCCTGAAGAACGCGAAATTTCACTACAAAGCCAAGGAAATGAACAAAGGTGAATATCACATACCGTTCACGCGTTGCATAGCTTGCTTAATTTCGGCAACGCAGGTTTATTAGAGGGTCAACGATATACCCGAGAAGAGATACAAGAAGCTCTCGACGAGGATGAAGAGCTCCAAGATCTCGACTCAGACAAAGAAGCTGAACTACTCGAAGAGCTACTTGAACATCGCAAATTGAAGAATTGCGGAGCCCGGGCCAATAACAAGGCGGCAGCGAGTGACGTGACTGCGGTCGGAAGCGCCATGCACGAAGAGGTATGTGAAGTGACATATAAGTCGTGATGCTACTGACTTAAAATAAAGATTCTGAACTTACATGAGCGTACTGGAGCCCGAGCACTTTTGTTCGTTACGAGGGGTCATGTCAATGACACAATCGTACCAATGTGGGCCAGCTCGGGTGAGGCCCATGCATTCTTTCACGATGTGTTGGGCATGACCGCCGCAGAATTCGGTCAGAAATTTGAACTGTGGTCATGCACGGTTGGAGGTCAGTGAAATCAGTGCATATGATCACCTACTCACCGTTGAGATATATTATTACCAGCAAAGAGGCAGAAGACAACAGTCCAAAAGCTTCAATCTGAGTGCAGCACGATGATTATTGAGGGCCTGCGTAAGTCACTTGCATTCTCCAAGCGAGGAGCTGTTTGCTAACTCGAGTGAACCTAGAAAACATTACCGGTCAGCGGGCTATCTCAATGAATTATGCAAACTACGATACCCTTATTCGTGTGCGCTACAAGGTCGAGCTTCGTGGTTGGCCAGCCGGCGTCAAATTTGCAGCACCATCCAGCATCGGGGCAGTCGGTGACATTACTGCACTTCACGATGGCTTGAAGAATGGCGAGTGCTGCTGGATTAAGCTGGCGCAGCGCGAGGCCCAACAAGTTGAGGCTTCAAAGAAACCTCGGAAGGAGCGCAAAGTTCGCAGCGACAAGGGAGCAAAGCGGGGTCCGCGTAAACGGAAGTTGATTGAGGATGATGGCGGCGAGGATGACGCCAGTGGAACCGCTCAGAAACGTTCCAAGAGGGTGAACGATGGTTCCACAAGTCAAGAATTCATTGTCGAGGACGATGAGTGAGGGAGCGAGTCGAAGGTTGTAGGGATCGATGATTCACTGTTACCTACTGCCTTATGTAATCAAAGGGACCGTGCGCACATTGTCAACGTTGATCCTGATGCATGAATAGAATTTGGAGCAAAGGAGGCTAAAGCTCGTTGATGAGCAGATGAGGAGGAGAAGGAGGAGGAGGAGGAGGAGGAGGAGGAGGAGAAGTACAACCGTATATCTTATCAATGCCAAGAGCACAGCTTGATACTTTTCGCGCGAATAGGTGGACCATTTTAGGGGGCCGAGTTTGGCAACGAGCGCTTCCCAGGTTTCGATTTTGGTAAAAGTGTTGAAGAGCAGAACGCGGAAAACAACTTCTTTGGGATCTTGGGAACCTTTTTGTATTACTTCGGTGATAATATATTGCGTGACCCTATCCAGGACGCGATATGGACAGCAGAAATAATATTTCTGGAGAATGGGGTCGTCTGTCCACCTAGTATGGCAAGAGGGTTAAGCGCTGACGCTAAAACCGAAACGAATATTAAACTATACGCACGGTGACGCCTCACCTGCCCGGCGCCTGTCATCCATCGCTTTACGTTCCGCCACCCAGTACCAAAACGCGTCGAAAACCTTGGTCGGTTTAAGAACGATGCCATTAATCTTGACGAAAGACAAAGAGCATTTTTCTGCAGGCCCAGAGGTCTTTTGTTTCGGTTTTGACGCGACCGAGACAGACTCTGGCACCTGGAAAATATAGCAGTCGATGAGGTCCGTAAGATCGGACGCCGACGACCCGTCTGCGTCTCGGGACGTCAAGCTGTCACAGAGACTGACGGACCGCGACATTGAAGACCTTGCGCGCTGTTTTGGGTCGAGAAGCCTGTGCGCCGACAGCGTTTGGCTTCGACGTGTCGGTGGCATGGTCGCGACACGATAATAACGCGTTCGAGAACGGTGAAACTACATAAAAAGACGCGGTCAGTAATTTAGAAAGGTTCTTTGGGGGTAATATTAGACAAACTTACCGAAGGACGAGGGCGTTCTAGAGCAAAATTGAATTATGGGGAGCGCTGCGCTGGCGGTGGTTCGGAAAGACGAGCGTCGCTGTCACGCCAGGGTCTTAAGTTCATATCTCACGTGTAACCGTCATATACGCGGCGTTCGAGGGAGGCTATTTCAACCATCCTTTTTGGATCTGAGGGCTGAGCTCTTCGAAAGCCAGGATAACTGTGCGCATAGTGAAATTTTCCGAGGCGTTTGGCAAGTGACAAGAATGGAACATTCATAACGACTCAACATACAAGCTGCCCGTCCAACGCCCAAATAAATCGGTCCCTAATATTAGGAGTGCCATAGTGTAGAGGGTATAAGTCTAACCTGAAGAGCCGTTGAGCCCGTTGAATATTTTCCAAGCTGACGATGGTGTCGCAATGCCGCAACCCGACCCCGAGCGCGCAACAATGCCGGCACGCGTTGTTTGTAATGAAAGGGAAGACCAAATACGGAGCTTGGCTCTCTGGGGAGGTTTCTCTGCAACTGTGTCACCTTTAAATCTACAGATAAACTCCCAGATGTGTTCTGAGCTGAATCACAGAAAATGGCCGCCCCAAGGACGACGGCTGCAGCGAAGGGCGTTCCCAAACAAGAGCAATCAAAAGCGATAAGATAAGATGCCGAAAACGGATTTAATTCATTCTTGCTGTGCAAAATGTGACTCGTTTGCCTTGGATTTTATTCCCTAAAACCCATTTTTAAGATTGATTTCAGATACCGATAGTCACGATAGCGGGACTCTGGTGCCGGGCCAACTTGCGACTTTCCAGTCCTTGTTTTTCTGCCCCCTTCTCCTCCATGGCCCAGACCATCGAGCTGGCCCAGGTATGTCCTCCTCCTCGTCCCTTGGCGCCCGCTCACCACTCTCCAGACGGCCAAGCGAGACTACCTCAAAACTCTCGAGAAGAAACACCAAGATCGATGGCAGAAGGAGCGTGTCTTCGAGGTCAACGCCCCTCGTCCTGAGGAGCTTGCTGGCCTCTCCAAGGCCGAGCTCAAGGAAAAGCACCCCAAGTGGTTCGGAAACTTTCCATACCCATACATGAACGGAAGCCTCCATCTCGGACACGCCTTTACCATTTCCAAGATCGAGTTCGCTGCTGGGTACCAGAGGATGCTGGGCAAGCGTGTCCTCTTCCCCCACGGATTCCATGTCACCGGCATGCCTATCAAGGTGCGTATGACTCTACGTTGTCATTCGTATGGCTTCCTAAGTCTCCCTAGGCTTCTTCGGATAAAATCATTCGAGAGATAGAACTCTTTGGTCAAGACTTTGAAAACTTTGAAGAGGTCCAGGCACGGATAGAGGCGGAGGCGGAGAAGGAGAGAGAGAAGGAGGAGGCTGCGTCACAGGACAAGACCAAAGCAAAAAAGGGAAAGCTCGTCGCAAAATCCACCGGCTTGACCTACCAATTCCAAATCATGGAATCCATTGGCGTTCCTCGGTCTGAAATCAAGAAATTCGCCGACCCTCTGCACTGGCTCACCTACTTCCCTCCCATCGCCATCGTAAGTACACTTTTGCTCGCGTCTCATCACTCGGCTCAATAGTCTCCAGAACGACAACAACGCATTCGGTTCTCGAATCGACTGGCGACGAAGCTTCATCACCACCGACGCCAACCCTTACTACGATGCCTTCGTGCGCTGGCAGGTCAACAAACTTTACAAGCTCGGCAAGATCAAGTTCGGCGAACGCTACACCATCTACAGTCCCAAGGACGGTCAACCCTGTATGGACCACGACCGTCAAGATGGAGAAGGTATTGGTCCCCAGGAATACACCGGTGTCAAGATGGAAGTCGTCCAATGGAGTCCCGAGGCTGAGGCCTTGATCAGCAACAAGGCCGGCAACCGGAAGGTCTACTTGGTAGCTGCCACCCTCCGACCCGAGACCATGTACGGCCAGACAAATTGCTTCGTCGGAACTGGCATCAAGTACGGAGTGTTTGCTGTCAACGACAAGGAGGCCTATGTCTGCACCGTTCGTGCGGCTCGCAACATGGCCTTCCAGGGTGTCATCACTCCTCGGGGCAATATCGAGCAGCTGGCCGAACTTCCGGGATCCACCATCGTCGGTAGCAAGATCAAGGCACCATTCGCTATTAACCCTGAAGTCTACGTTTTGCCTATGGACAACGTCTTGGCTACCAAGGTACGTCGCTCATTTCCATAGTATGCGACCAATGACTCACTGCTCTAAAGGGAACTGGTGTTGTTACTTCTGTGCCTTCTGACTCACCCGATGACTACCAAACTCTCATGGACCTGCGCAAGAAGCCCGAGTTTTACAAGATCGACCCATCATGGGCTGCCATCGACCCCGTCCCCGTAATCTCCACTCCAGCCTACGGCGACATGACTGCTCCTGCTATCGTCAAGCAGCTCAAGATCCAGTCTCAAAAGGACACCAAGCAGCTTGCCGAAGCCAAGGAGATCGCGTACAAGGAAGGATTCTATAACGGCAAGATGATCGTTGGCGAGTACAAAGGCGAGCCTGTGCAGGAGGCCAAAGTCAAAGTCCGGGACAGCATGATCAAGGCCGGATTGGCGTTTGCGTATGCGGAGCCCGAAGGCTTTGTCCTTTCGCGTAGTGCGGATGAGTGTGTTGTTGCACTCATGGATCAGTGGTATTTGGATTATGGCGAGGCTGAGTGGAAGAAGCAAACCGAAGGGTGCGTATTTTTCACTCGTCTACCATGACGAGGAGGCTGGTGTTCTGATCAATGGGTTGTTCGATATGACGCAGGTTGCTGGCCAAGATGAACACGTACACTCCCGAGACCCGACACGCTTTCCAGAAGACTTTGGATTGGCTGAACAAGTGGGCTTGTGCGCGAACCTATGGGTTGGGATCCAAATTGCCTTGGGACACTCATTTCTTGGTCGAGTCTTTGAGTGATTCGACGATTTACATGAGCTACTATACCGTTGCCCAGCTCTTGCACGGTGCGTCTATCCTTACCTGACTAGACTGTTCCTTGCTAAAGACGAGTATAATTTTAACAGAGAACAGCCTGGATGGTAGCAAACCCGGTCCTCTGGGCATCACCGCCGACCAAATGACCGACGAAGTTTGGGAATACATCTTCTGCAACGGACCCTGGCCCGACCCAGCCCCTCTCCCTAAAGAAAAAGCCGACGCTCTCAAACACGAGTACGAGTACTTCTACCCCTTCGACATCCGGTCCTCCGCCAAGGATCTGGTTCCCAACCATTTGACCTTCGCCCTGTATAATCACGCCGCTTTGTTCCCTGAAGACAAGTGGCCTCTGAGCATGAGGACTAACGGGCACTTGATGTTGAATGGGAAGAAGATGTCGAAGAGTACCGGTAACTCGTTGACGCTTCGGGAGGCGATTGAGAAGTTTGGCGCGGATGCGACGAGGTTGTCCCTAGCAGATGCTGGCGATGGGTTGGAGGATGCCAACTTTGAGGAGAAGACTGCGAATGCGAACATTTTGCGTGTGCATACGCTTTTGGGCTGGTGTGAGGTGCGTATTCCGTGGATGGCTTGGAAACCTGAGATGGGGATTGACGATTGGATTTCGTTTGCAGGATATGGTCAAGGATCAGGCTAACTTGAGGACTGGACCACGGAATTACCATGATACCGTCTTCGAGAACGAGGTCAACGATCTGATCAATATCACTCGCAGTCACTACGAAGCGTGAGTAGTCTCCTTTCACCCACAGCGTTATATTTGTACTCATGGCAAATCTAGCACAAACTACAAGGACGCTTTGAAGTATGGCTTCTACGAACTCCAAAGCGCTCGAGACTGGTACCGTGAAGTCACCGGCGACGTCGGTATGCACCGCGACCTCGTCCTCTACTGGATCCGCACCGCCGCCCTCCTCATCACCCCCATCGCCCCTCACTTTGCCGAACAAATCTGGTCCGACATCCTCTCCGAACCCAAATCTATTCAACATGCACTCTGGCCTACACCATCCACGCCCGTCGATCCTACCATCATCGAAGCAGGATTGTACATGCGGGGCACTATCAAGACCATCCGTGACGCTGAAACCAACTTGCTGAGGATGCTCCAAAAAGCGGCCAAAGGCAAGAAGGTGAACACGGATAGTGCGCCTTTCGACCCGAAGAAGCCGAAGAGTGTGAGGATCTATGTGGCAAAGGAGTTCCCTGAGTGGCAGAATACGGCTGTGCAGACTCTGAAGGATGCGTATGATGAGAAAGAGGATAAGGTGGATGATGCCAAGGTTAGGCAGCTGCTTGTGGAGAATGGGTTGATTAAGGATAAGAGGGTTATGCCGTTTATTCAGGCGTTCAAGGTTAGTACTCCCACTCTCTTTCCCGTAACCCAAGACGATTGACTGACGATGATGCGCAGAAACGAATGGCCCAGTACGGTGCTCAGACCGCTTTCCGACGTACCCTTCCCTTCTCGGAGAGCGCAGTTCTGCAAGAGTTGCTGCCCTACCTCAAGAAGTCGCTGAACCTTGTGGATGCGGAGGTCTTGTCGGTTGAAGAGGCGAAGCAGCATGAGGATGAGCCTGGGTTCACCAAGAGCATCATTGACACTTCGGAGCCTGGCGCACCTGCGTTCGAGTATCGCAATGTCACTGTTTGAGTCGAGTAGTTGAGTACAATAGAAGTCACATATACATCTTGTTTTTTTTGCCTCGCGTACGTACTGAAATTGCAACGCGGTTGCCGGAAGATAACTGCCCCTATAACTCAGAATTAATATGATGCGACGAGCAACAGTGTCGTCGGGCGCCTTACGGATAATTCTGTTTGGAAACCCGGTCTGCGTGTACAAACCCCGGGTTTGTACGCATACCCCCGATATAGGTCCAATTGTTCCATTTTTGTATGTGACGCGAGCGCTGTCACGCTCCGAGCGTCCATTATGCATGCCAGTCGGGGAGGCTCGGTCTAATTGTCCGAAGTCAGGCTGGAAAGTACACCTACATGAGTTCGCCAGGTACATCCCCATTGCGAGAAGTAAGAAATAAATCAAATGAGACTCTGCCAATACCTGGAAAATGGTTAAATAATGTCACAAATACCAGGTCACTGCGCAGGCTTTCACGGTGAGGCCACTTTTGCTGCCGCCGCTCATATGTATCTACGCTAGCTGCCGTTCAATAGCCTGGAATTCTTCACGCTGAGAGTGTATTTTTGTGATATTCTATCCTTCTAGAATTCAAAGGCGTCGCCCTCTGGGTTAAATTGCTTGTTCCGACTCTTTACTGCGCACTTTCGTGTATCTTCTGTCGCGAAACTCAAGGGAAACACAGGCCGCCCAATATTTTGTGCTGCAGCGACTCGGATCCGAAATGGAAGTCGGAGCATAGGGCGCCTCCAGCCTGGCGCACATGTCACATCTGTCACACTTTGTAATGCACCCCCTTGAACTGGGTTTCCAAATAGCGACATTTACAAACCCGGGGTTTGTACACGCAGACCGGGTTCCAAATAGAATTATCCGGCGCCTTACTCCGATCGGGTTTCTTCTCTCCGTAATAATCTTCAATGTGTTGTGAGCTCTCTGCATGAGCGTGACCTCCTCGGGACAGTTTCGATTTATCGGGACTCAGCACTCGAGCATATGCCAGATTCACACCCTGGTTATCCCTCTTCCCGTCACAATCTTGCCATTGCACTGTGTTTTCTTTTAGACTGCATCTCTCGTCGCATCCGCATTGAACATTGAACAAGATTACGCGGCCAACGGTACTTTCTTGGCGCCTGACTAATAAGTGAAACCTGCACTCAAGGACCACCATCGATGTGGACGCCGACACCCACTTCAAACCTGTCCAATACTCTCGGAACAATGAAGTTGGTACAAATTGAACCCTACGAGCTGACTCCAAACCTGTCTCATACCGGTGATGTGAACGTGGCCATAACTTGGGTATAATGCAGAGCTGGTGAGGATAAATGTGGATGGGTTAATTCCCGCAGCAAGGAATGGTATCCTCTCGTTCCTTGCTTTCGTCCCCTGCCTTCGGCCCTCGCCCCTATTCCTTCGTACTCAGCCTTTGGTCCACCATGCCTTCGCTCCTTTGATCCTTTCCTTTGCCCCTTTGCTGTAGACCGAAATATCCGTCTCTCCTTTCGCTCCTCTTTTCGCTCCCTCTATCCTTTCTATTCTTTTTTCTTTCCCCTCCTATCGTCCTAACACCCGACTAAACGACGTTCCCTTCTTTCCCCATACAGTCCCAGCCAAACCAGGCGGCCCAAACATCTCCCTCGGAAATGCACCAGTCGAAGACGACTACATCCTCGTTTTCATAAACTCGACGCACAGCGTCCTACAAAGCTCTTACCAACACTTTACGATCCTACCCTCGTCAGAGACTCCAACGAGTGCAACGATGGCGCCTGTGGATAAGACCATTACGGTTGCAGTCTCCAGTGGGTCGAATCCGACAGCTTGCGTTGGGGTTAAAAGTTCGCGGTTGCAATGCGCTTGGGTGGTTGGTGCGGGGTGGGTGTCGTTGATGCGGGGAAACATGGTCTGAATTAACGTTTACTCTGGAGGAAGCGGATAGGCTATGGTAGGCGCCTGGATGGATCCCGAAAGGCGTCTTGGAGTCGTGCAGCGTGTGTTCGTCCCGTCGGGTGATGGACCTGTGTAATTCGGTGAGGGGTGAGGAGAATATACTCGGGCCTGGATGTCCTCCCTCACCTCCTTTACCAGCAACAGACCTGCATCCTTGTGCTCCTGCTCCTTGGAATTCTATTCTGTCTGTGCTCTCGTACTCCTTTCTGCCTGTTCATCTTCCCTTGCTCTCCACGATCTCAGCCGGTCATCGAACCGATGAACTCGTTAATATCGCTTTCTTTCGCACCCTTCCCTTCTCTCAGGTCTATATCCAGCTTTACATTTGTTGGTGACAACAAAGAACTACCTATCTCTATCTGATCTTCCTCTTGCTTTTCTTTTCGTGAACAATTTCCTTGTTCTGAGTTCTTTTGTTGAGTTCCTATAGCACAGTTTCACGTAGTTTCCGTTATCCATCCATCCTTCCCTTACTACATCCATGCATACGCATCTTGCATAGAGCACGTATGCCTCTCAGCGTAGGAAGAGAGGGCGGCGGGCGCTCAGGAGGACGCTAGCCCGGTGCCAGATGAAACGGCGGTGTGTCGTCAGCGGCCACTAGCTCCTGGATAATCAGGCGCCGTCGACCTCAATCACAACCAGCTGATCGAAACATGAATTTAATAATTTTAGACGCCCAAGGCAGTGCTCGACTCCTTTCGCAGCACATCACGTGTGAGGCCCTTGTTCCCAAACCGATCTTGGGCGGCGAATCGGAGTAGCTTCTTGGACTACTACCTCCACCAACCTCGCTCATAATCTCCCTCGACGTTACTTTGCATTGACCGATAACCAGACATGACTCCCCCAGGAGAGCGGCCTAGGGAACCTCGAAAAGGAGATCGATTCAACTTCTTGAAGAATCCTTTTGGTTCTCGCACCACCTCCCATCTCACTCTTGCTGGAGGTCTAGGCACCAGCTCTCAAGCTGCCCACGATGTCGCCATCTCTAGTTCGCCGGCCGAGAACACCGCTCGCAGTGAAATCCAAAGCAATCAGGACAACATCGATGCAGGTACTGGTGGCTCGCTTCGTCAAGATCTTTCCAGGCGAGCAATCCGATTCCCTTGGAGCGGGCCGAAGAGGTCTCAGGGAGAGGGAGAAGGAGAGGGAGAGGCGCAGAGAACCACCGCTCACGTCAAAAATCCGATCCAAGACCACGGTGCGATGGTCGTCGAGGGTGATCCCTCGGATCTATCGTCTGCAACTCAATCAAACATCGCTGCGGCTGCGACATCTCACGCGGACAACGACCCTCAGGAGAGTGCTGCTCAGGTCGAACATCAGCCAGCGGAGAGAGCGAGCGAGATCTACAAGGAAATCAAGATCACACTGCAGAAGGTCGTCGGCGTGTTTCCCGGGCCCCCNTTTGAAGAGCGTCGCTGCAGCACTGTTGTTCATTTGCGATACGGTCGATGTAAGTACTTCCTCTAACAAGACGTGATCCTCTGTATCAATCTAATCTATGGGTAGGCATATGGCGAGAATGAGCAGGGATTCAACGAACTTCTCAAGAGAGTGAAGGTGTTGTCCAAAATTATGGTGTCTTGTCCGCCCGATGTTCCGCAACAGGTGAAGGACCGTTTTGATGGATTGTTACGGTGAGAGCAATTCACTCATTCCGGACGTCGGATTACTCAGCCCGTGGTGGATCGTGCAGGGCTTTGGAGGAGAAACAGAAGAAACTGCAAGCCAAGGTGGATCCGACCAGATCAATGGTTGGACGTGTGGGGCTCGAAGCGTGGGACAAGCAGGAGGTGCTGAAGCTTACGCAGGAGATTAGGTTCGCGATTGAGATAACAATGGTGACCCTCCTTTTGTCGTACTTGTGACGGTGACTCACAACTGTCTAGTTTGACGCGATCGTCGAGAATGGGGCCCGGATCCTCCATACTACGAGTAGGGTTAACTGGTTGGAGGAACGAATCGTCGGTGCGTCCGGTTTCGTACCATCAGTTTCCGCTTCTCATGGGCCCCGATAGAAAATGAGAACCACACCGGAACCGTGCGCACTATTGAACAGACCATCTGGTCGATTAAGAGATCTAGTACGTTCATCTGACTCGTTCCTCATTCATCACGGCGCTCAGCGACGAAACCAGATATATTCCAGAAACTAGGGGGAGTGAGTGGCGCAGAGTTTTCCAACGCAAAACGAGGTCCCGGGTGCATCCCCGGATCTCGGGTATCGCTACTGGCCACGTTGCTCGAATGGGGGACGGATCCAAGTTCTCCCCACCTGTTTTGGCTTAGCGGCCACGCTGGGACAGGAAAGACGACTGTGTCAAGGACCTTTTGCTCCCAGCTCCACTGCCGGGGACTTCTGGGTGCGAGCTTCTTCTGTACACTCGAAGAAGCGGATAAGAGGGATGTGTACTTCATAATCCCCACCCTTGCGAGGATTCTGGCAAAGAAACGACCTCAATTTGGCGATGCACTTGAGGAAATTCTCGAGTCTGACAGGAGTACCAGAAATCCAATAGCAATGGGGTTGAAAGACCAGTACTTGAAACTCATCCTGCTGCCTGCTGAGAAGACCTTTGCTGCTGATGAGCTCCTTGTGTTTGGTGTAGATGCCCTTGATGAGTGCGATGATCAAGATGGGGTCAGGCTTCTTGTTGCAACAATTATGTCACAGAAGCCAACCATCCCACTCAAGTTTTTCTTTGCTAGCTTGCCTGAGATCTCTCTCCAGGAGTCATTTGAATCATCTACCAACCATGGCTGGCTTGAACTTGATGAAATTGAAGTTGACATTGTCAGAGCTGATATACTGCTTTATCTGAACACCCAGTTCAAAGACATCCCAGAGGTGTATAACCACTATCAGGCAAACTGGCCACCTGCAGAGATTCAGACTATTGCCAATGCCTCAGGAACACTGTTTCTTGTTGCAGCTTCCATGGTCAGATCTGTTGCAACTTACCCAGGACATCGCTTGAGACGGTTTCAGAACCTTGGCCAGGGATCTTCAAATGCCAATCTTCTTGACACTAAGGCCCTGTATAGCAAAATCTTGACTGAGGCATTCAAAAATCTGGAGCAAGAGAAGGCAGATATGATACATCTCTGTCTGTCACTGCTTGTCACAGCTCAAAGGCCTATCTCAGTAAATGACTATGCCAAGTTGCTTGGCAAGGATACCTTTGTGATCCGAGAAGCTTTTGGGTCCCTTCATTCTGTTGTGCAAGTTCCAGATGAGGGCTGTGATGATACTTTGATCTCAATTTTGCATGCATCTTTTGTTGACTACTTGACGTCAGAAAAACATCGTGGCAGGAAGTGGGCAATTGACAGATGTACTGCACATATTCTCACAGCTGAGGCATGCTTCACACTCATGGAATCTGGGCTACACTATGGGATTTCAGGAGCCCAAACTTCATATTGGAGCAACGATGACCAACCTATGCCTCTGCAAGTTGAATCTGCACTAGCTTATGCATGCACAGCGTGGGGAGACCATGTTCTCCATGCAGAAGTCACCAAGCTTTTGCAGGATAAAATACAGAAGTTTGTGGAGGCAGAGAAAGTGTTATACTGGCTGGAAGTTCTGAGTGTGTTAAAGAATGTCAGCTATGCCTACAAAATACTCTGGAAAATATCCGAGGTGAGAATATGATCAGTTAGTTTATGGCATGAGAACTGACAAACTATATAGAAAGTCATGTCAACTGAGCTTGGGCCCTTGCTGAACACTATTGGAGATTTTGTCCACAACTTTGCCCCAGCCATTAGCCACAGTGCTCCCCATTTATATCTGTCAGCACTACCATTCTATGCAGCAACAGAACAGCCACTGCAGACACTTCTAAAATTTGTGTTAGTTCCCAAAATTTGCCATAGCTCAGCTTATAAGCAAGTAGTTGCTATAGTACCAACTCAACAGAAAGCTCAATCTGTTGTGTTCTCTCCAGACAGCAAGTACATTGTTGCAGGCTTTGAGAATGGAGCCATTCAACTGTGGAATGCTCAGACTGGGCAAACAGCCTGGGGACCAGTGACAGGGCATAGCAATTATATCATGTCTGTTGCATTCTCTCCTGATGGCAAGTACATTGTTTCAGGCTCAGGTGACAAAACCATTAGGCTGTGGGATGCTTCCACAGGACAGTCAGCCTTGCAGCTAGTAACAGGGCATAGCAAGATTGTCATGTCTGTTGCCTTCTCTGCTGATGGCAAGTACATTATTTCAGGCTCAGGTGACAAGACCATCAGGCTATGGGACACCCACACAGGACGGCCACTCTTCAACCTAATCACAGGGCATAGCGACTATGTCACATCTGTTGCATTCTCTCCTGATGGCAAGTGCATGGTCTCAGGCTCATTTGACAAGACCATCAGGCTGTGGGATGCTCACACAGGACAGCCAGCCTTGGAGCCAATGACAGGGCATAGCTACAATTTTGCACCACAGCTATTTTGTCCAAAGTTTCTGTTTTTACACAACTATCCAGCTGGGATCTTTACACTTAATTCCATTGGTTGGATCCAGAACTCCTCAAAAGATCTTCTTTTTTGGGTTCCAGCCTATTACCAGGCTGGTCTTTGTCTGACCCACACTTGTCTCATTATTGCCAATTTCCAAACCACCAAAGTTGAGCTTACCAATGCAGTTCATCATGGTTCCAACTGGCTTAAGTAAGTTCCAAAATTTCTGTGTTTTCCACTCTATTTAACTCCTGCAAGATGTAGGGAAACTCCACCCAGCAATTATCCAACATGCTACACTTGGCCCACCACTGCTGTAAGTTTGCCAATGCCAATCATGATTTTGTCTTGCAACTTACATAAAGTGGTCAGGTCTCACCTTAGTTCTCAATTCAGTGCTCACTTGCTTCAGAATTGCTCCTTTTCTCATCTATCATCTTACACTACAGGCATAGATGACTTTGGTCAATGAACAACTGTTCCAACAAATGGTCTCCTAAATTTTGAATTTATTATTTGATATTGTGGAAAGCTGAATGATGATATAAATTTTAAACATCTCAAACAACTTGTGCTTGGAAAAAATGCAGTCAGACTTATTTTGAATTTGGGAATTTCTTTGTTCCAGAACTGCCCAATGCCCTGCCAACAAAAGGCATTTGGTCTGGGAACATATTCAAAAAATGTTCAACCCATTTTCTCCAAGACTGAATCGTGGGCAAAAATCTGAATATGGGCAAGGATTTTGTCAGTAAAAGAACTCAATCCTGTCCATAAAATTTGTGTTTTGATTTGTGGAAACATTTGGCCTCTGATCTTATAAATATTTGCCTGTAGTGTTACTTCTTTTTTATGATCCTCTTTGTAGGTTGAGGGGGTGATTGTTACAGGCTTGCACAGTTCTCTATTGCAAGTGATCCAGAGCTCACTAAGACAGGGAATGCATTGGGGAAGAGTGTGGAGAATGTCCCTGGTGGCAGAGAATACTGCCCAGTGTACAAGTGGTTTAGGGTTGTTGTGATGCAAACACAAATGGTAGAAGTGGTATCTCCTCTGCTTCTCAGTAGATAGGTTTTTTCTGTAAAGGAGTGGGGTGAGGGATTGTTAAGGTTTAGTTGATACCCTTAACTTTGGTGTATTCTGATGAATACACAAGTACTTAGTTTACAGTTTAGTAGGGATTCGAAATTCAAGTTATCAATTGCAGTATTTAGGGTAGGAAATAAGCCTTCAAGCCAATCAAATGAGTTAACCAATTCACCAAGTTAGTGTTATGCAATAATTAAATGAATGGCACAGTGCAAAGCTATGCGTGTTGGTAGCTGCCTGCCTCAGTGATCCAGACTCTGGAGGGTGTTTAAGGTAGTTATAGTCTAACTAATTTATCTGCTTGTGCTTCTCAATCAATTACTAAAACAAGATGCCTATTGAGTGCTAATAATACAAGGACTAAAGACAAAAACTATTTTTAGTGGCCTTTTAAAGAAGTTTAACAAGATAATCAGTTGAAGAAAGAGAAAAAAGATTATTGATAAACAGAGAAGGTTAGTTTGCTAGATTTGAAAGGACAAAGGAGAGGATATCCATAACAGGGATCCAGTATTAAATTGAAGTTCCAGCAGGTTTGTTGGTGTTGGGATTCCCATAGCTTTGCTTGGCTGGACAAAGGTCAGAAGGGGGATAAGCATCTGACATAGATATAATAGCCAAAGTGGAGGGGGTGACAGGAGGAGGGACAGAGCTCCCTGAGAGAATGCAAAGTTGCTGGAGGAGCTCCTGAGTGTGTGACTGGTACTTCAAATTGAGGAGAGCAAGTGCTGCATTAAGCTCTGGATTTGATGGTGGATGTAGGATAGATTTCTGTGCAGTGTTAAGAATATCAGAGATAAGGTTATGTACAATGAAAGATCCAAGGCAGATCTTGGTTTCTTTGCCAAGAACAAGAAAGGTGCAAAGATAGAGAATAAGATAGTTCTGGTCTAGTTTGGTTGTGGTGTAGATTTTGATCATTCACTAGAAAGAGGACCAGAGCTGGAGGAGGTTTAGACAAGTAGTCAAGATAGTAGATTCTTGAGAACAAGCTAAGGATTGGGAGTCCTTGGCAGTCCCAGTTATATACAACTTGTATTATTGTGCCACAGTCCATGCTAAGGCATCCTTGGTAATTACACAGTCCAGCTTGGTAATTCTACAGCATCCATTGGTAATCCTAAGTCCTTTGTTACTAGATAGTGCAGTTAGGTATTACAAAGTCCCTAACTGCAGTCATTGTTTGCAGTCCTAGTGTTACTAAGAAAAAGGAAAAAAAAATGTACTACTACAAGGGGGTATTCCATAACAGCAATACTGTTGAGGAATTTGCTCCAATGGAGGGACAAAATCCAAGTTTTGGTATAGGTTCCCAAACAGACAATCACGAACAGGAGGCAGAGATAGAAGGAGATGGCTAGCAAAAAAGGCAAAAACTATTTGTTGAATTACTGGCATATAGAGATAGAGTTAGGTATTAGTTGGGTATCTAAGAATTAGTGTGTATATATATATATATCAAATAACAGAATGAATGTAAGCTCAATCCAATTTAGGGCTAGAAGAGTGAAAAAATAGGGTATCAGCAGGAGGTGAAGTGGAATGGGGGTCGGATGAGAATGTTTAGAAGGGGGAGAGACAATATTGCTTTCAAACTTCTCAAGTTTGCAGTGGAGATCCTATTGCAGTGCATCAAGCTCTTTGAGCTTCTTGCAAGATGAATATGGAGAAGAAAGGCCAAGTTGATGCTCCTGAAAGACTCTAGAGCATTGTCAATTTGGTCAATCTGAGAGACAATCAACTTCCTCTCTTCAATGTGAAAAGTGGCCTGATTGTGCTTGTGAGCATTAACCAAATTCTCTATATTTCATGCATTAGATATAAAGCAGGTGAAAAGGTGGTTCAACTTACTCAGCATAGTCTGCAAGGCAGTCTTCAAATGTCTTTCAGGAGGGAATTTTCTTGATGGTATGCTTTGCATTGTTTATAGAATGGCCCATCTGGGTGGTCCTGGACAACCTTTTCACAACTAGGACTGTGTATAATTGGATTTCATCCTGCTATTTTGTCAAAGGTAACCTCTAAGCAACATCATGTGTGTGTAATGCTCTCAAGAACAATAGCACTGAAGAGAATTCTAATTCTAAGATGGTTTCTGTCTACCAAAAATATCTCAAAGAATGTCAGCAGAGCTAAGAGAAGAGATAAAACACCTACAAGAACTAGATAGAACTACAAAAACCATATATGACACTGACATAATCCCATGAATGGGAGTTCCATCCACAGTATGGTATTATCCACAGGTGCTACTGTGCAATCTGCAAAGTGTATACAACCCACCTTCAATCATTCTATGACAGTCCAGGAATCAAGAAGTCCAAAGACCAGGACTCACTTTACAGATCTTTTATCTCAACAGTCCTAATGAAGGGATGAGCCAAAGAAATGAACAAATATCAAATATATCAAAGGAACTCAGACTCACCAAACACCTAGTGGGGGAAGCATCAAAACAGTTGGATTTGGAGCAACAGCTGCTGTAAGAAGCAGAGGATAGGCTTGATAGGGTCATGGAACGCAGGGTCCTGCCATTGAAACTCAAAATCTAGAAATTGAAAATCAGGAGAAACAAAAATATTTGAAGTAGCTCAAGACCAAAATATATATATATATAGCAACAATTCCACAAAATCACTTGTAAGCCACAAAAGATCCAAAGGATCAAGGGCATAGATTGAACAGGAGTAGTGGTGATAGCAATTGAAGGGAAAGAGGGCAAGTATGCTAGGAGAAGGCAAGTATGCTAGGTAAGAGAAGGGAGGGAGACAGACCAGGTAAGGGGAAGGAAACCAGCTGATCCATAACAGCAGCATTAAGGATGTCTTTGATAAGGTTACATACTATGAAAGATCCAAGTCAGATCTTGGTTTTGTTGCCGAGGACTAAATAGATTCTGACAAAGAGGATCAAGTAGTTCAAGTCGAGTTCAGTCTTGGTGTAGATTGCAATCATGCACTAGAGAGAGGACTAGTGCCAATGGAGAGAGGAGGAGTTATACAAGTAAGTAAGAGAGTAGATTCTTGAGAACAAGCTGAGCAGTTACTGCTCAGCTTGTGCTGCCTATATACTACAGGTGCTACTGTGCCACAGTCTGTGCTGAGGCATCCATTGGTAATTATGCAGTTCTGCTAGGTAATCATCCATTGTCTATTAGTAAGCTGCAGTCCCAAGTTACTAAGTATGCAGTTCAGTGTTACAAAGTACCAAACTGCAGTCATTGTTTGCAGTCCTAGTGTTACTAAGAGNAAAAAAAAGGTACTACTGGGGTTATTACATAACAAGCTGTCTCACCATTCACAATCTCTTCAATACTGTAGCAAACTGTATGGAGGCAACCGTAACACATAACGGTGGCCTTCACAGTTGCCTATTTGGACAGGTGTAACACGTAATGGTAGGTCGGTTGCCAAAATTTAATGGTCGAAAAATAGGGAGAAAATACGATTATTTTTGGTGCCAAAATAGCCCTATCAGAGTTCAAAACTATGATAAGTAATGAATGTATTTTACTACTTGAAAAAAATTGAAAGATTTCTACTACAGCTTCTACTAATGATAAGAGCACTAGCTGTCATGATTGAGCAAAACAGCCTCAAGGTGACCCCCCTCGCCAAATAGTGGTTGCCTAATTTCTGTCTTGTAACACGTAACACCCCCCTGGTTGCCGAATCTGACACCAAAGGGGGGGCATAACGGTCTGAGATTGGTTGCCTCCATACAGTTCGCTACAGTATGGGTACAGGTACAGGTAAGGGTCTGGCTGCCTGCGATCTTCAAGACAGGCCCAAGAACGGCCCAAACAGAAAGAATCAGCCAAGATACAGTCAATTTAAGGGAATTAGCTTAAATTGGCCATATCTTGGGCAGTTCTTGTCCATTTTGGACAATCTAAAGCTCTACCTGTGCATGTTACCTGCAGGTACATGGGTAAGATATGTAGCAGGTACGGGTATGCGTCGGGTCGAAGTTACCCACCAGTAACCTATGATGATCACTATTGGAAATCTCTAGACCACCAAAGTTTAGCTAACCAATGCAGTTTATCATGTTCCCAAGTGGCTCAAGCAAGTCTCAAAGTTTTCTGCCCAGTTTGACTCTATTCAATTCCTCTAGGATGTAGGGAAGCTTTCCCCACTGACCATTAAGGATGCCAGTCTTGGCCCATCACTATTGTAAGTTTTTCCAAACTCAACCATGATTTTGTCTTGCAACTAAAAGTGGTTTGATTACAACTTAGCTCTCAGAACAGCATTTTAACTTGCTTTAGAGTTGTTCTTCTGTTCAATGATACTCTTTGTATTCCTTGTGTTATAACCTGTTATAACATTCTTTCTGTATGTACACTGCAAGCATGGATGCATCCACTGCACCATTGAGCATGTGTGTAGTGAGGTATCAAGCAACATATTAAAAGGCCTTTTTGGGGTGTTGCTGGTCCCCATTCTCCTCACTGCTGCAGCTGTGTTCACTGGACACCTGATGATATGCTTTGTGTTCAACAGTGTGGTGTTGGCTCAGAGCTGTAAAGCTACACAACAAGATATGTCTATCACTTTCTCTACTTGCACTGACTCAATATGTTTATGATAGAGGATACACCATACTCGTCCTCAAAGACACAGAAGAAAAAGAGGATAAAAAGAAAAATTTAAGAAATGCGACAAGAAAAATTGACATTGGGGATTGCAGAGAGCAGGAAAGAATACAAGGCAGCCACCCTTGATTAATAATTCGCAAAACAGGAGATGAGGAAGGCAGTTATAGAGGAGTGCATATATTGATGTGACAGTGTGGTATGGTATGGATGTTATAGAGGATGGATATAGGTAGGTTCAAGCATAAGACAGTAAGTAGGTACATAAATTAATCACTGAGACCGTAAATGAGGTGATGGAGTAACGACAGCGAAGCAATGTAAGAGAGCGAGAGGTGACAACAAGTGGAAACCAGAACACATAAAAGGTAACCGTCACAGACGACCGACGAAAGAAGACGATCAACGAAGGCCATATCAAACGAGCGTAACAGAAAAGAAAACAAAGGGTAAAAATGCAAGTGAAACGAAAAACGAATAAGTTAGCTATATCAAACGGACGAACGAAAGCCTAAAGCCATATCTTCACGTTGACGTGTGTTGAGTGTTGAATCACCTCGACAAAGGCGGCGAGGTCCCCTGCTTCAACGCCGACCTCCTCGGCACCTTCGGCACCCTCCTGTGCTCCATATCAATCCTCACTCCATCCTCGTTCTGCCAGCCTTCTCCATGCTCGGGATAGTCGTCCAAATCGGCCGGGTATTGTTGGTCCGGGGGCGCAGGACGGAAGAGGCCATCGTTAGTCCAGAGTTGGTCACTAGGAATGAGTAAGAAAAGATGACAACAAGTTAGCGACTCATGACAGAAGAGACAAGCAAGGAAGAACGTACCCTCTTCGGTTAAACCACCCCTTCCTCTTCTGCGCTGGCAACACAGGCGACGGACAGATCAGATTATCGTTCCACCTCACGTTCCTCCCATTTTGCTCCTTACTCATCGAATAACCACCGTACGCCTGCTGTGGATCTTGCCTGTACTGCGACGACGACGACGAACTTGGATAGCGCAAGTTATGAGGCATGTTCTGGTCCCCATCCGAGAGACGACGGTGCGGTTCGGGGTAAGGTGTGTACTTCTGGCCCATCGTAGCGTCCCTCTCTGCGCGGTCTCGTTCTCGTTCCCTATCACGCTGCTCTCGGTCACGGTCTCGTTCGCGATCCCTATCCCACTCCCTGTCCCTGTCCCACTCGCGTTCCCTGTCCCTATCGCGCTGCTCTCGGTCTCGGTCACGTTCACGATCCCAGTCGCGATCACGGTCCCTCTCTCGCTCACGTTCGCGTTCTCGGTTCAGCTCGTACCTCACCCCATCGACCGGTCTATCCCCTTCCGACATCCGCCTGGGCATAGGAGGCTGCTGAGGGTGGTGATGCTGCGTCGACGCATACTGCTGCTCGTGGTACTGGTGGTGCTGGTGGTGGCTCGAATGTTGTTGGTGATGATGACCATCCGGCGAGCTCCTGTGGGCCTGCTGCTGCTGCTGGGGGTACTGCCGTTGTTGCTGCTGCTCGTAAGGGACGCTTGTCCCAGCCGTAGCCCCCGTCAGCGTCGTAGCCATGCTCCCCGCTTCCGACACCTGCGAGATGACGGACATCCTCCGTTTCCTGTAGTACCCTCCGTTTCCATTTCCGTCGCGGTCACGGTCGTCGGCGTCGGGCGGGACCTCCCCGGATGGTGTGGGGACGCTAGGCGCCTGAGGAGGCATCGAGATCGACGCGTTTCAGAGATCGGGATGCCTAGGTCCTCTTGAGCCGTCGTCGAGAGAGGTTGGACAGGTCAGGAGGGGCCATACCCCTTGACATCGACGACGTCCTCGTTCTCATCGACGTGGGCGCTCGTTCAGGTGGAGACGACGACGGGGTTGAGTGAGAATGAGACGACCCGCTATACTTGGGATGGGCATGCGAAGGCGAAGGTGGGCTATTCGAGGACGACTTGGACGCGAACGGGACCGTCGATTGATGTGGTTGAGAGTGTTGGTGTTGGTGGTAGTAGCTCGAAGGAGTCTGGGGATCGTTGGCGTACACGCTGTTCCGCCTGTGCATCTGGTGCGGTTGCTGTTGCTGTTGGTAGGCGTAGTGGTGGTCCCTGTCCCTATCCCTCTCTCGTTCCCTATCCCTATCGCGATCGCGCTCACGATCCCTGTCACGGTCCCTCTCCCTCTCCCGCTCCCGCCTACTTGGATACTCGGTAGCAGTCCCCGAACTCGAACTGCTCCCAGACGCCGACTCCGAATAGCTCAGCACCTGTAGAAGCGATCCAAGAGGAGGTGGGGCACCAGCGGAGAAGGATACACTCTGCTTCCTCTCCGTCTCGGCATGCCTCCGTCCACACTAGTGTTNCCCATACGACGTGCTCTGTTGCCTCTGTATAGGCCGGAGGGGAGTTCGAGTCGACCTTCGTCCGCTATGGTACCTCTCCCTATCGTCGTATTCGTTTCGAGTCCGTGGGGAGGACGATACCTGTTGCTGCTCGTATACCGACGTTGGCCTACCCGAAGAGGAAGAGGGTGGTGAAGACCGACGCGCCTCGTGTCCGTGCCTAGATGAAGACCGCNCAGCTGTTCTTACTCCGTTAATATATCCAAATACTACTCGAGATCGCGCACCGCAGTTGTCAAAGCGAGAGGGTCATCTGATAATTGGTACGTGTTCGGACTATCGACTGGGTTGGACCTGATGACTTCAACCGTAACATCAGTTCGTGTGCTCTAGATTGTTATATCATTCAAATTCTGGAACCAAGATACTCCAGGACAGTGTGGTTCCCGTGCCTTCTCTTGCGACAGTCCAAGCCACGTCATTCTCCGAGAGCCCTTTTAAAACTGCCTAGCTGCAGTGAGACTGCTCCGGAGCCAGAGACAAACGAAGAATTCGGCCACCCGTTCATCCGCTCCACACCTCGGGTAGGAAATTATTGTTTTTTGAGCTTTTTCGCTTCTGACGTCTCAGGCTTTAGTATATTGATCATGGAGTGCACTCTCCCTTCGCATTGCTCTGACTTGGATGGGCAGGCTTTGGCTAACCGAACGCCACTGCCAAAGCTAGCCCCTTTTCTACTACACTCATCTTCCATTCCTTCAGAGGAAGAGAAGTTGTCTGTGGAGAAGGCTATACAGGAAACAAAGACGACCCTCTCGGTGCTTGACGAAGAGATTGCCCGCCTCAGGTCTTCTCTCGCCCTACTGGAGTCTCGCAGAGAAGGTACGGAAAGGCATCTCGCAGAACAGCAGGCAGTCCTATCCTCACTTCGTCATATTCCGCCCGAAATTTTGGGTGAAATCTTTCTTTACACTTGCTCGGAATCCACCATCTCGTGGCCCCGTCACTCTCACCCACCCCAATCCGAGATTCCGGTCATTGACGAAATTCCTTGGCAGTTGGGGGCAGTGTGCAGTTATTGGAGAACTGTGCTGCACTCTCTGCCTAAACTATGGTCGACAATCCATGTCGACGTTGCCTCTGCACAGATACCCCAGGGTGTTCCAACTCTCTATCTCACACAGCGAGTCCACCGATTTATCGAGACCTGCCTCACGCGTTCAGGATCCGAGCCGCTGAATTTCACCCTCAAATACGCGGCCACGCCTTCCAAAAGCCCCGAGGAAGATGACGCTCGTGAGCTAACCTGCTCGGTCCTTGCTGCGCTGGTCGAGGTCTCCGAGCGGTGGGCGAATGTTACCCTGGATTTGGAAGATTTATTCAGCTTCCACGCAATCCTCGCTCCAGCACGCGAAAGAGTTCCCAATCTCCATACGCTCTACCTTTGTTCTTCGGGACAAAGCGCCACCACCCCTCGACCGTGGCACGCCATTGACGCGTTCGTCGTCGCTCCTCGGCTCGCTAACCTCACCCTCATCCATATCTCACACCCCACCCACAATCTCCGACTCCCTTGGTACCAGCTCAAGTCCTTACGGTCTAAAGGGAGCAACTTCCATGAGGGCGAGTTTACGCGACTCTTGCAGCAGTCGCATTCGTTGGAGGAGTTCAGAACTGAGGATGAGAGGGTGTTGGATTTGGCGGTCACCTCCGCCAACTCGAATACCAGTAACAGCAACAACAGCGCAGTCCACCTCCCGTCTCTTCGCTCCCTCGTCATCACCAACAAAGGGTCCTATATCTCGAGGATCTTCCAACTCATTACAGCGCCTTCTCTCACCCACCTCTCTATCCACTCCCGCACCGCATATAGCGCCGACCACACCATTTCCATGCTACGTCGTTCCTTGTGCTCTCTGCAGCTACGAAGTCTGACTTTAGAGAGTTCGCGCGACTTGGAGGTGGTGTGGGAAGAGAACTACGGAATCTTCTGTCTTTTAGCAGAGGTGAAGGGTGTGGAGGAGTGTGTGTTGAGAGTGAGCAAGGCGGCGGACGAAATTATTCCAAGGTTGACGGTTAGGCGAGGGATGGGTGCTGGTCCTCAGCGGTCGCCCGTTATCCCTAGTTCACATACCAGCAGCGGAATCGGACTCATGGGCAGTGGGTACGGGATGGGCCAGGTTTCTACCAAGACTTCGGGTCAAGGAGCAGTCTTGTTGCCCAACCTGAGATACTTCTCGTTGGAAGATTCGTTTTGTGATTCTGCGGCAGAGTTGAAAGAGATGCTGCAAAGTCGGATGGTAGCAGGTGGTGGTGCGTCGAATGGAGCCTCTTCTGGAATTGCTCAGTTGAGTAAGGTCCACCTGAAGCTGTCCAGGCCCGCTCCACCGTCTTATTCTGAGCTCGATATCCTCAAGGACGTAGCGAAAGAGAAGGGTGTGCAAATGGATATCCTCGTCTGATTTCTTTGCTTTATACTACAGTGTACAATATTCATCGGATGGTAACAGAAAATCCTCGATCGCTCCAGTCCTCAATCTTTTGGTTATGGTCCTCTGTAATTACCCAGTTCTTTCCCGATCCAATGACAGTTACCGACTTCAGGGCTCCTGTGTCAGCTGCATCCCAGCGTGACTCCAAGAATCTAATGACCACCTCGGGCGCAAAGTCTACTTCGCCCTCGAATTTAAAGGTACTAAGGTTCGGTACCAAAGGACGAGACCCGGTTGTCAATGCGTCTGCCGGCCGAAGAAACCTCTCCCCAAATTCGCAACTATCGTCCCAAGAGACCCGATGCAAATCGAGGTGTCGAAGGTTAGATAGAAAAGACAGGGACAGGACCACGAGGAAATGCTCCACCTCGAGGTGGCCGTAATGGATGGTCAAAGACTCCAACTGCGTGCATCGTTTGGGTGTAAAGATGATGAGAGGGAATGGACTGTGAAGGTAGAACTCGGTGGGCTCTCTGGACCGCCTGCTTGGCAAACGGAACACCAGCGATTTCAACTGGGGGAGACGAAGTCCGGAAAAGGCTTCCTGAGCGAATTCGTTGGCGAAGACCTGCTGCACTTCGAAAGTGAAATGGCTGATGTTTGGATGGGTTGTCATGAGCCGTCGAGGCCCTTCCCACTGCTGCAGTTCGAGAGCGAGGACAATACGGAAATCCTGCAAGTTCTTGCACAATTCAATTGCATTGAAGACTTCGTACGCGGCGGCACGGTGCAGCTGGAGATAGACGAGGTTGTCCCACGGAAGGATGAAAGAATCGAGGAAGAAATGCTTGATGATGGCTTTGGTGAGCTNGGGGGCTGCGTTCGAATGTACGCAGAGGAGAGGGCCGGAAGAAGATATGATCGTCTTGGTGGCTCGTAGAGAAGGATACCTGAGTGAGGACTGGCCAATCCACATCAATCATAGTCAACTGGCCGTAGATTGGACCCGGGAGGGCGATCGATATTGACGATATCTGTTGGGCCTTTCTTCCAATCAATTGGAAGAGCTGACCCCAGTCGTCAAGGGCCAATCCCAGATTTCTCGCACTGCCAATAGAAAGTGCTAAGGGTAGGTTCTGAGCACGATCTAGCCAGTGCTCGAGTAGTATTACTTGAGTACGGAACCCATGGTGAGCAACAAAGTCGACGCTGGCCCACAAACCGGCTAGGCTGAAGGCGATGGCTCTCCAACTCTGGCACACCTTTCCGAGTGTTAAGGGAGGAATGGGATTCGGTTCAGACCTCGCGTGAAGGAATATTTCGATCAATAGTTCTCCAGGTAGTTCGAGCTCGGGCTGGGGGACCATCGTCATGGATCTAGAGACCAAGCTTCAACTTCAGAGCTCAAGTTAAATCGAACGGGGCTCTCGAACCCACCCACGGTGACGGCGGAAACAGCGATCTTTGAGGGCCTATTTTTTCTGTTCGGGGCTCTCGACAAGGCCGTTTTACTAGACTCTGAATATAAGATCACCGATCTGTTCCTTTGATGCTGACCAACTTTCCAGGTTTCTCCGAAGTTTCAAACAGCCTCAGGCCTCAGGTTTCGATTGTTCTCACCCTTTTTCGATTCGGATTTTTGGGCGGGTTGAATAGAGAAGGGTCCGGGCTTCGCCTCCAGTCGGAGACATTCGACAGGTAAAAAATCAGTGTAAATATTGAGGCAATTCTTTAGATATAAAATGGAGAAACGATGGAAAGGTTGGGTAGGTAGTAAAAAACAAGATTCTTTACTGCTTGTAAATTCAAGCAAGGGTTAAATTGAAGGCAAAATTTGCCTCCTTGAGAGGCTTGATGCTGCAGGGCACACGGCAGGGACTAAAATGTCATTCGCATATCTTACTCGTCGGTAGCTCTTCTGGTCATTGCAAAAGGTGTTCGCGTCCGGGCCTTAACCGAACCTCGCATTTGAAAGGAAGAGGTTTGCTTCACGTATTACAGATAAGCACCAGCGGACAAAAGGGCTGGAAG
>JANBPK010000835.1:0-56691 GCA_027579435.1 Candolleomyces eurysporus | reverse complement strand
TATGAGTGCATTGCGGTAATAAAATGAAACAGTGCCTACTGCCTATTTATTTGTTGAACTTGGGACTGTTTCGCAAAGTCGCTCACAATTAGCTGGATCCTGTGCAGCCTGTGCAGACCATTCCTTTTTAGGCGTGGTCTTTCAACTGGACTTGCAAATGGCGCGCGTCCTATTGGTTCCTCAGACGGCTCCACAAAAGCAGTAGATCTCGTGCCCAGGCACCACTATGAATGAAAGCTTAATTTAGACGTATCAGCAGTAAATTGAACTCTGGACCTACCGGCGGCTCCAGCGTATCTTGGGAGGAATGGTCGATACCAGATTGGATGAGGACCGCTCCGTCTGCGAAACGGAACAGAGGGATAGGCGTCAAGGATTCCGAACCAATCAGAATCAGTTTAAAAGTTCGCTGAATCGAGAGAAAAACAGAGATTTTTCGATAGAGCCTGCTTTCACAATGCGATAAGGACAGAAAGTACCGGAAATTACACGTATAGCAGCTAGTTCTATCGATCTTAACTTTGGACTGTGGAAATAATTTTTCTAGTTATACACCTTCAAAGTTGTGAAATGCAGCCGACTTCCCTTCTGACACTTGAAGCGACCCTCCGAATTCTGTATAACTATTTTTCAAAAACACACCATGCGTCCCAGCAAGCATAGGGGAGCTTTTTATCAACCCAGAGGATCCCATTGATGTGTTTCAAGTTGATGAAACGGGTGCCATATGCTCCCCAGAGAGCGATTTTGTGTTTCTACCAAATACGATAGAGTCGCAAATAATTGATATTGCGCGAGAATGGGAGTAAAGGGGCTGGGAATAATAGTACAAACTAAAGGTTGGGACCCTTTTGAGTCAAGATATGAGGTCGTATTAGCTGCGGGAAAGATACAAGAGTCACAAACGAGCGAGTTCTGATTCCCAGTGCAGAGGTAAAGTTAAGAATAAATAGGTAGCCTACGCGACGTATCTGGCGTTCATGTGTGATAAAATGGCTCACACAGCCCCTAGAATTTCATTTATCGAACTAGAACCACTCTAGCTTTCGATGAACTTGCTGAAAACTGAATTTTGGTTGGCAGGGAGACACAGATCGAGCGAAAGTCTGGACGTTAAGCCTGATTCGTGATAGCAAGGGACAGGGGATGGAGTGCTGACAGTGAGATAGCGTTGCTGAGCCAAATAAAAAAAGAATCTGGGGTAATAGCGGCAGCAACAAGTTGTTGAGGCACGTAGAGGTTGACGAGCAATGGACTTAGCGAAAAAATACCAGCGATGACGTCATTCGGTTTGGGTCAGCGTCGGCCTTCAGCACTTCAGCCCTGGCTTCCGAGGCAAGTCAGCATTTGGCGTCGATGTCATCCGTGGCCAGGAACCTGAACCTAGATAGAGAATGGGGAACAGGGATGGGTATATAGACAGAGGCAGCCGAACACAGCAGCTATAGCCAAAGCCAACAAGACTGCAAGGTCATCAGGTTGATATCGTCGGAATCTACCCGATATCAGATCTTCTATCTCCAAGGCTTCAATGAGCAGCAGGTGAGTAAATGTCCGGTCGCGCAAGGGGAGTAGATAACGTCGACAGTCCGAGGCTGCCAGTGAACGGTGGGTGCACTTGCATCAGTGGTGTTGTACATAGGCCGAATTGGTGCAACGACGCCTTGAGCCATGCGCCATTCAGCACAGCTTTTAGCCCAGAACAATTGTTCCGAGAAGCGCTCGGCTGCTAGCATTGACCCTACAAATTAGAGGAGCGATTAGCAATAAGCACATTGCTATGACTGTTGGTTCTTTTTGACGAAAATTCGTGGCCACAGTCGGAGAGGTAGTTGATTAAGATGCACCAAAAAACTCCAAGTTTCAGGCGGAGGATCCGCTACTTTAGGGTGAGTGCACGATGCCAGGGACAGCGGAAAGGATAATGGTTGGTCGCTCGGAAAGGCCACGTCGTTGTTTGGGGACAAGGGTGGACCCGATACTAGGGCCACAGTTCAAAAATCACATGCAAACCCTGTGTTTGACGGTACTGGGTTTGCTTTTGAATCGAAATCTCAACTCTCAAACTCTCAATGGCTCTCGGCACTCAACAACTCAAATGCGCAGGTCTTCTGAGGGTTTCGCCGCCACCATAAGAGAGAATATCCCTTTTCACCGAAGACGGCATTGGAATCAGTGACGTCACTCTCATATCATCCACAATCTCCGATCGGCTTCAATGGTCAAAATGCGGAATGCACCAAGCTTATATACGGTCAAGCAGAGGGCAAGTTTTTCAGTTCCGACGCCAATATGCACAAGGTCCACCCTCCAGTTGTGGGTCAGATGTCCTCCCTTTTGGCGATTTCACACTAAAGGATTTCTAGTTCTCATCCTGGTTTACGAAGGTCCAGCGAGCATGGCTTGAGCACCACACTAATGGCTACATTGATTCTATCAAGACCAATACCTCCGTCGCCTTTACTATGACCATCGCCGAAGAATTTCTCTCCCTGTTTCCGATTCCCCGTACTCGTCGGCTGAGTGGCATCGGACACAACGTCAGGCTCAACTCCACCCGACTCGTGAGTTTGTTTGATTGATAATCATTTGGTTGTGCGTACTAACCGAGTTGGACTGATTGGTTTGTAGAGGATCCGGGCATATCTAACATTTGCTGTTGTCGACAGTACCGTGAACTGGCATACGCGTTCACGAGCTAGGTGGTAGAGCAACAACGATCACGCCATGATGGTCAATTTGTTATCAGTATCCACATCTTGTTTTGTATGAATAACAATAGTGTTTCGATTCCCTGTCTATCTAAAATGTTTAAGGCGTGCTCGTAATGCTACAAAGAGTGCCTCTGTCTGCTCCCCTTCAGCCAATTGTTTCAAATCCTCCGCCAGCCACATCAGACGGCGGGATGTCCAGAGTCGGTTTTGGAAAGCGATGAACTCCGTCGCAAGGTGGTCAGGGTGACCATGGTCGCGTACATCAACCCCGTATTGTTCCCACTCCCTCATCAAGATCCGGTAAGACTTGGTGAGTTCCGACGACAGAGCGGCACGGTCACGAAGAACTGCTCCCACGATCCATTTCTCTTGTTCTGAGACGAATCTCCGATTGGCATAACCATGGAAGACAGCCGAAATTACTGGCCAGTCTTTTTCGAATGAGGGTAGACCAATGATGTGTGATGGGTAAGGAGGGTGACCCATCATAATCTTGAAGTCGGCATCGGTGAGAGTGATGGCGGGAAGCTCTAGTGGATCTGGGATGATTGAATGGTGCAAAAAAAGGTGTTCAAAGAGGCTGTGCTCCCCAATCTCCATTGACGATAGAGCTCGGACAACCTCAGGGGGCTCAGGCACGATAACTACTTTCCGTTTTGCATACGCCTTGCGATTTTCCTGACGACGGCCTTCCTTAGCCCTGGCAAATTTTGAGATTGTAAGAAAACCCAAGATATTCATCACGTACCCTGGCTCTGAGCGCCTCTCTAGGCTTTGTATGCGACGAGCAGCCTGACGCTCCTCTTCGGTATGGTACTTAATTCGTCGGCCCATATTTCTCCAGATTTCCATATCATAGCACTTATATTACGGAGAATCAAAAGACATGCTCACGAGACATGAGTTATTTTCGGTACCTGAGTCTGCCTGGCTCTCATTATGGCGTGTTCAACACTCAAGGTCCGTCGAGAGCTAGGCACACCAACTTCAAAGCACGCGTGACGTCAGTCCACTTTATTTGATGGTAGACAGCCAGGCACATAGTTTGCATCATCAATCTTCGATCCACTTCAGCTCGTTAAGTTCAAGCTTCAAGAGTCAGGCACACTGGTTCAATTGAGTCGAACACCCGCAACGCTCCTCTTCAGTATGGTAATTTGTCAGACATTTCTCCAGATTTCATATCACGCACACTTATAGTACGGAGAAACAAAAGACATGCTCATGAGACATGAGTTCTTTTCGGTACCTTCGGCGTGTGCCTGGCTCTCATTATGAAGAGAGAGCGTGTTCAGCACTCAAGGTCCGTTCGATTGTTATTCGAGAGCCAGGCACACCAACTGGCACGCGTGACGTCAGTCCACTTTACGATGGTAGACAGCTAGCCACATACTGGCATCATCGGTCTTCGATCCACTTCAGCTCATTAATTAGATGTTCAAGCTTCAAGAGTCAGGCACACTTGTTCAATTGAGTCGGACACCCGCGACATGACATCACGAGTCCGTTTCCGCAGCTGAGTATGCTAGTCCAAGTCTCTACATTTTGGCAGGTGGTTGAGACAGGCACCCTCTTAATGCGATGCACGCATAATGCCACAACTTCAGATCCAGATTTGCATTCTAATAGATGAGATGTACAAATGTTGTCAAACAAAAGTAAGGCACACTTGCTCAACCCGTGCATTCATTCTCAACATCTCTGGTGCAATATCCGTCTCCGATGGGCAGAAATCAAGGGGCCTCTGGCAAGAAGAAGGAGAAGCTTAAGTGCGTGACGCATGTTCCTTCCTCAGTCTTCCAGCAGGGGAGCAGCCTCCGTGTTCCAATGCCGATGGTTAGAGTCAAAAAGTTGAAGATGACAACAAGTGGATTCAAGGCGACTGACACTCACTATCACTCCGACGCTATCGCTGCCTTTACTTGGAAGGAAATCGTTCTCTCCGACTCCCAAATGAACGCCGTGTGGGACCGAGTCCATCAGTCAGCAGGATGGGATCCGGGGTACGTAGACAGCTTTGTAAATAAGGATCAGCTGCCACCAGAAGCCGATCCAGAGCTCCCAAAAACGGCTCAAAAAGGAGTAAGCGCGCAATTTGTATTTTGTTGAATGACTTCTAATGGGGATGGGATTAGGACAAAGCTATGCACGAATGGATGGAGCATGCCGACGCCTTTCTTCGGGCATTGATTACGCTGGAAGGGCGTGGCGGGTCTCCTGATTGTTGCTCCCGCTGCCAGGTTCCTGGAAAAGAGTGCTACCGGTGTTTATGCTGCGACAATCTGGGACTCGTCTGTGAAGCGTGCATGGTGGTGACCCATCAAAACTTGCCCCTTCATCGTATTGAGGTATGGATATCGTTTCTGAATGAGCATTTCTCATTTTTGTGCCCAGCTTTGGAACAAGTCGTACTTCGTGAAAGTTTCTTTGAAGTCCCTCGGCCTCAGAATTCAGCTTGGGCATCCAAGCGGAGATCGTTGTCCCCGTCCTATGGCGGCTTGGGGAGACGATTTCATCATTATTGATTGCGATCAAATTCACTCGGTTGGCCTGGACTTCTGTGGCTGTGGTCGGTCATCCAACGGCCAAGTTGAACAACTGCTCGAACGTCGCCTCTATCCAGCAACGGTGGTCAACCCAAAGACAGCGGCAACCTTCCGGGTTCTGGAAACGTTTGAAATTCTTCAGTATGAATCAAAACTCTCGACTTACGAGTACTACCAAACCATATCCCGCCTGACGGACAACACGGGGCTTCACGTCCCCAAGGTACGCGGTTTCTAGCTTGGTTCCAACAAAATTCCAATCACACATCCTAGGATCGATATCCAACCCTCCTTCGGATTGTGCACCAGTGGAGGCATCTCAAGCTCCTGAAACGGACCGGACGAGGTCATGACCCGATCCGTGGTGTATCTGAAACCCGACCTGGTGAATGTGCCCTCCTCTGCCCGCCTTGCCCCCATCCTGGGATCAACCTTCCGGAAGGTTGGGAGGACATAGAGCGAGGTTTAAGGTATGTCACTTTGTCACATCCAAGCGCCTTATTTGACAAAACGGGGCTAGATTCTTATATGCGCTCAATCTGGCCCTCGACGCTAACTTTCGTATGAAGAGAAAGGACTGCTCGAGCGAGGCCGCTGATCCAGGGCTGAGCAAGGGTTACGCGTACGTTGTTGAAGAGTCTGCCTTTCAGGAGTATCTCAAGAAGCACGAGGACGAAACCGAGCCAAAGAGCACATGCTCTCGCCATGATGCCGTTAATCTGGCAGATATGCGACCTGGCCAAGGCTACGCGTCTTCAGGAATCGCGACGGTGGAGTGCAGTCGACATAATGCCAAGCGTCCGTTGGCGATATGTGATATGCAGAGGGGTGAAAAGTGCGTGTTGATATTGATTCCATCGGCATTGACGTTGACAAACGGCCAGGTACTCTAACATGGATTATATTACTATATTGAGCATCCAACTTTGCTTCCTCAAATTATACTTCATCTCCTACGACATCGCCTGCCAATGGTTCATTCACCTATTTGCACGGATATCCCAGATTGATCCGTCTTCCCCCCTTCTTCAATCGGATGCTGAGATACGATTCCTTGTGCCAAAATTCCATCTTCCTGCCCATATTCCTGCTTGCCGAAATCGGTTTGCCTTCATGTTGACCCCGGGAGCAGCACTTGGTGATGGAGAAGCACCGGAGCGTGGGTGGGGCGAGCTCAACCCGCTAGCAACAAGTACTCGTGAGATGGGACCAGGAACACGTCGCGACACCCTTGATTATCATTTTGGGGACTATAATTGGAGAAAGATTGTTAGATTGGGTATGTTTTTGGCTCTGAATTGTCGATTGCACCACAGAATACACTAATTAACTTCCGAATAGGAGACTCCCTCTTCAAGAAGCTGAAGACGGCCACTTCAGATGTTGCAGAACATGTTATTGCGCATCAGGAGTTGGAAGCAACAATTAATCCAGAGAAACTACATTCCTGGACGGGAGCTATGACTGCCTGGGAGCTCGACCCGGCCAACAATCCCAATCCGTATGAGGTTCTTGTCAAGACACCAACTCAGGCAGCTGTAAGGCGTCAGATAGCAGAGGAAGAAGAGAAGGCCTTGGCTTCGGGGGTTGACGTCTCCCTCTCAGACGAAGTGTCTCCCTGTTCGTTAATTGCGATGGGCATTGATCTTGAGGGCGAACAGTATGTCTACCTCTTTCTCATCTGTTTCTATTTTCTAATCTTCTCGTAAAGGCGTTCGTTGAAGACATTGACAGAATCGCTCTGGGATCATTCTCAAGATCGTCAAATAACCCGTGTCAAATTGCGCTCAAATGCTCTCACGCGCAAGCTCGAAGAATGGTTCAGCCTTCTTCAGCTGTACATCCCCACCTCCATTACGCTACGGAAGCGAGAGCCACAGAAGAAAGCCACCCCGAAACCATTCGACGTCAAGCTTTGGATGCCATCACAGATTGGGAAACTGATCTCATTTGATAGATCCTTGGCAGAGATCGAGTACAAACTCCGGAACGCCCAAGCTCACGAAGCCCTAGGCGTCCTTCGACGCAATCTCCAGATCCGGGCAACACTATACGACATCAAGGATCGATGGCTTCGTGGTCAGGGCGCCAACACGCGGGCATTGAATGCTCTTGCGACCGTGCAAGCACGCATAGCAGCAGCCAGAGACGAATATCGCCAGGCTCGAACCGCCCTCTTGGCTTTAGCAGATCTCTTAGGCTATGCCAACGTTGACAAGGAATTTCTACCACTCCAAGACAAGGATATCAGGTCTATGGTGGAGCCTGAACCCGGCTTGGGCGAGACTCGACGAACGCTCTCCTGGATTTGGAGACGAGTCAACGCTGCTGATGCCACCGAAGAAGAGACTCAGGAATTCGTAGCAGAAAGTGGGTCGTCTTTTCCCTTTTGTTGTCATACTGTCTCTGAAGTCGCTTTCTAGCGATTCGCGTAGAATGGGGAAAGTCACGGGCACGAGCACAACGATTTCAAGAGGAGATTGAGCTGGTCCAAGAAGAGATGAAGCGTACTCTTCGTTTCTTTGTCTGGAAAGCAGATGATTGGCGCCATAAGGGCGTCGCTTTTCAGGACAAGCCAACTTCCCCCGAGCACCTTGAAGGCTTGAAGGCGTATGCAGAGCGACAAGCAGTGTTATGCCAGTCCCTCCATGACGCATTCAAACATCAGTGGGAAGGTGTCCCTAGCCTCGTCAGGGATGCAAGGGATGAGATGGATAGCCCGGATTTATTCTATCAACGAAAACAGAAGGAGTTTGAGAGGAAGAATAAAAAGGTTAATGAAGTTTCTGTTTCTGATTCCACGCCATCTTCGTCGACAATTTCATGTCCTCTGGACTAGCCCTTAAATTACAAACTTGACATCATGTATTACTGTACATATGAACTATCTTGGTATATTTTTCGATCGAATCAACTATCTTCAAAGAGCGGTGCTTTGAGAGCGAATTAACAATCAGAAACCGATATTAGGGCGCTTCGGTGCACTACTTTCACTGTCAAAGGCCGGGAAGTGAGAAGGCATTGGCTATGTTGCAAAAGAGACAGCACTCCAGAGGGAAGGAATAGATGCAGGCGTCGGGTTGATACCGTTTCCAACGGGGAGTTCCAGGGGAGAGCAGATGATGCACCATTTTGGAGGGGAAGTCCTCGGAAATGCTGGCGTGAGTGATGCACTACTCTACGTCTGAAAGTGCCGGTTGACCCGACCAGAGAGGGGTGCCGGATGAGGTTGCGAGTAATGCACCACTGATTTGAGGGCCAAAATGCAGGGTGCTATCGAGCAGTGAGAGTGGTGCACTACTTAGGATGGAGGAGAATCGATCCAAGTTGGCAGAATGGCAATTGGATGTGGCTGTTCTAGGGGAATGAGTGTCGGCGCAAGTGGTGTATCAAGGGGGAGCAGGAATGTACCACTTTGAGGGTTGGAATACTATGTAGGTGGCGGCAGGTACCAAGTCTCAGTATAAAAGAATGGAAGGACAGTGTCAATGCGAGTACAAGAAAGTGGTATATTGGTCGACAATTTAGGACTACTATGCTAAGATTAATGGACATGCACCTGGTGGTGGGGTAATTAACGAATTCTATCAACTAGGGAGGTGATCAGCTATCCTTTGAGATGAAATGAATGGAACAAATTGCCAGTCAAAGCATCGGCCATGTTTTCAGTGAAAGATTTGCGCTCTTGGTGGTTTGCATCGCTCCCTCGTGCTACGGGAATCTACTGAGCGACAATCAACATTCAGAAGTGATGTTGGTATCCGACTGCTTGCACCATCACTGCAGTACATAGTCCCTTGATGCTGGTCAGCCTCATATTCAGCAACAGAGGAACTTGGCGCTCACTGCCATACAGGTCTGGGATCATTTGTACGATGCACCAGATCTGGAAGGGCGGCATTGAGTGATCGTCGGTGCAAGTGATGTGCACCACTCCAGGCACTGGTGAGGCATGAGTGATATGCACCACTTTGGAGGGACGGGAGCGTGGCGGCCGAGAATGCACCAATCTGGAAGGGTGGGGATGTGATCGTCGGTGCGTGAAGTGATGCACCACTGCAGGACGATCAGACGTTATGRAGGCTGGCGCGGGTGATGCACCACTTTGGAGGGACGGGAACAAATGTGGCAGCAGAGAATGCACCAATCTGGAAGGGTTGGCTGTGATTGTCGGTGCAAGTGAAGTGATGCGCTAGTCTAGGACGGTCAGTTAAGGCTGGCGGGGGTGATGCACCAATGTGGAGGGACCGGAATGAATATGGCGGCGGAGAATGCACCAATCTGGAAAGGTAGGGATCGGCTGTGATGGTCGGTGCAAGTGAAGTGATGCACCAATCTGGAAAGATCCCGCTTGTGAACGTCGGTGCAAACAATGCACCACTCAGAGCAAGAATAAAGGCAGTGGGTGTGGGTGATGCACCACTGTCAGGGACGAGATGGGTCAGCTGTGAATTTCGGCGCAAGTGATGCCCCACTTTGGAGGGAGAATACAAATAGTGGGTGTGAGTGATGCACCACTCTGGCAAGGTCAGTCGCTGTCGAGGGTGGCATGAGTAATGCGCCACCTTTAGGGGACGGGAATGAATGTCTAATCTGGAAGGGTCTCAGTGATGCACGACTTGGGGAAGGTTGGCTGATGCACCATTTCTGAGGACGGGAATGAACAATCTAATCTAGAGGGCGGGATTGGCTGTAAACGTGCAATAGATGCACCACTTTGGAAGAGGAGCGGGCATGTGAGTAATGCACCACTCCAGGAAATCACCGTCCACGTCCATGAGTGTTGCACCACTTTTTTGGGACGGGAATGAATGTAGCCAGGTAGCATGCACCAATCTGGAAGGGCGGGATCGGCTGTAATCGATGCTGCCACCAATCGTCAGTGCAAGTGATGCACCACTCTGGAGGAGCTAAAATGTAGGCGGTGGGTGTAAGTGATGCATCAATCGAGGACGCTCTCAAGGGTGGCGCGAGTGATGCACTATTTTGGAGGGCGGGGAACAAATGCTGGCGTGGGTAGTTGATGCACCACTCTGGAAGGGCGATGTGTTCCAGCGGAGTTGGTACCGGTGTATCAAGAAGCCTTCTCGTACAAGCAATGATGCACCACTCTCGAGCGACGGCGCAGTTGTCGGGTGCACGTCAAGGCCCCAATCCGGAATTCCAGGTGTTGATTACGGTGAGTGGTGCACCACCGTTCTTAGGGTGCGCTTGAGCAAGGTGGTGTAAACTTGAATGTTGATGCACCACTTTGCGGTTCAGGGGGTGAGCGCCAGTGAGCTTGCATCATTGATGGTGCATTGTGAATGCACTACTTTGCAGGCGCACATACCCTGACGGCGGCAGTCTTATGCACCACTTAAAGCGCGTGGAAGTGATGCACTATTTAGATGCACCATTGATTGTGTGCAACACCTGCTCTGGTGGATGGTGTAACGATCGGTGCATCAATTGGTGCATATACCCTCACCTCTGGGGCAGGTGAACAAGCATTGTTGTTCGTGCACCATCAACCCAGATCAACCGTAGTGTTTAGTGCATAATTCCGACAGCATCAGCTGCTATCCTCGGGTACTTGTACCCTGCAGGTTCCCAGTGCCAAGAAAACAGGCTTATAAGAACCAGTGACTTGTATATCATGTGACCATGACCGTAGCTTTATGTTCAAACCCCTCGATGTGCAAATCTTTTCATTGTATTTCAAACTCTGAAGGTTCATAATGAATTTTATTATATTTATAATTTTAGAGTAAAAAAATACAAGAGCACTTTCCAAGGGCCATGAACCCCCTTGAGTCCTCGGAATATGCCGCGCAACGCGACGGCCCATAACGCACAAGTAATAAATATCAACCCGGCAATGGATCTTGTCAGCACATTCAAGGCATAATAAAGCCAGGACGTCAGTCTGGCTATTGATTATCATTGACTATATGGTCTAACAACGCTTCGACAAGGACTCTCATTTATGTAAATTTTCTACAGATCAATACGGAAAAATCAGCCCTCTTCTGACTGAGTGATGTAATACGCAATCTAGAGAACTGGACGAGTTCCAGTACTGCCTTGACTGATGGTTATAGACAGGCTTGGTCAAGTGACTATGAAGGCTTGGCCTCTTGGATCGGTGGTAGATAGCAAGGCGGGAGAGATGCGCGCAGTTTGAGATGGTCCTGGAGACNTCGGGGAGAGCTGAGGGTTGCACAAGAGAGGGGTAGAGAGTTTACGAATGAATCCGTCCGAGCTAGAGTGGTGAGACGGGTTGGAAACCTTTGTCGATGCAACTCTCTGTGTCGGTTCAGAGCGCGGGCGGTCTGACAGATCCGAGAGCTGTGTGCCTGCAACAAAAGTATAACCTGTGCCAAAAGTCCGTCTTGCACGATGCAGTTCACCAATATCTCTAGACAATTCTTCCTGTGTCTGCAGAGCCTAGGTACTGCGACTCTGAGGGATCTAGCTATAGATGATGTAGTATTACTCGCTTCGCGAAATGGTTTTCGGGCAATTCGAGATCCACAACTCCAGTTTCCGCTCGAAAGGGTCCCGATGCAGCTTTCGGACCGACTCCGTTGAGCCTTTTGAGGAATGAAGTCTGTATAGACTCCACCCCCTGATGTTCTTCTGTCGACCACCACTTCGCTGCCATACACCAAGTAGGGGTAAACACGTGCACAATCCCCCCGTACTGGGGCTTGTCGGCGATCTTGATGATTTGAGAACTGTTGGAGACGGTAAGCAAAATGGAGAGTGGCTTTCTAGCGACGCCAATTCCGAGGGAATTGTTTCCTCGACATTCGATCTATTATGCACGCTCAGACATCTGGTAAATCTCTGTCAACAAGTCCATCTAGCATCGCTACGCCAGCTACAGCAGTCCGCCACGAAGCTCCAGAACCCCTGAAAACATTTGTACTTCATTGATGTTCTTTCCGATGATCCCTCCTTCCGAGCTTTGTCAAGGGGTTTTCTGTGGGTGACAAAAATACGCAAGGCTCTTCGTGCATCCCAGCCTCGGAGGTGCAACTTGGTACCGATCGTCCTCACTTCCTGACCCTCTATAGCTGCTAGTGGCGGTGAGGCATCCAAAGGCGAGTTTTATCTACACATACATCGTCATGGCTGCCAATCCTGGTTGTCAATAGGTACAAAGTTGGTAGACTCGTGATCAGACACAGAATGAAGATGGGTGGTCGCCGGTCTACAAACTCGGAGTGTCCAAGTTGTTAAGGCTACTTTTCACCCAACGATCAAAAGTAGGCTCCTCCGAATTCGGCCTTCAGGTCACCCAGGTTGGGTTCAGGCCCCCGTTACCACTGCTGGCAAGTCGAGCCGTCGTTTAAATTCAAAAGTGGATCTACGGGATCTAGAGAACAAGACCGATATTTGTGGGGAGCACGGCAAACTTAGTCTCCACTCGGCTCGGGTTGCGCTGGGAGGGGTTGCTCGATCGCTTGCCCCGCTCCCCNGCATCGGATCGACTGGCTTGGTTTCATTGTACTTTCGGGCACCTCTGCAAGTGCTCGACGTCTGTCCGTCTGATGCGTTCAACCTACGGAGCATCACCAGCAAAACCTGCGGCTCTGGCGTCGTTCAGAAATACGCAGTGGACTTGCTCTGCTAGGTCCCGAACCCAGGAGCTTTTAGAGCGGTTATTCCTAAAGGTAAGAAGAGCGGAAATGGTATTTTGGGGAGTGGCACGTACGAACGAAATGCATTGGGCTTGGGATTGTACATGTCGGCTCGGATTCGGACTTTGGCCATCCGGCGGCTAGTACGGCGACACGTCTATGCTTGTGAAGGGACTATCATGACCCATTCGTCAGTTTACGCTACCCGCGAATTCGAACGTCACGGCGTAAATTTTGACTCCACCTCGCTTTGTATACTGCAAAGGACTTTGCATAGAAACCCCCGAGGAGATGGGAATAAGTAAGTGCGCGCAGCAGTTAGCCCTTCCCGAGCCGCTTGATCCAACCCGAAGTGCCCCTGCCCCCGTCTCATGCCTGTGACCTCATGAGCGCCATTCTGGCCATCGAAAACAATCAGATCAGAATTCATTTTGTTTCGCGTTCGTTGTCTGTTTGTTTCAGAGCGATGGCGTTACGAAACGACACTCGAACTAATTTAAACGGAACGAATGACAGGCACAAAGTGCTAATGTTTTGATCATTACCATAACATAACTCTAACGACAGATTGTGGGTGGCAGACCTGTTGACGATGATCGGACGGCAAAACGTTATGCTCTTGTCAGATTCTTCGCCTGCCCGCAACAATAAGTCTTGACAACGGCAGGAGAGAGATGGCATATAACAGCTAGATGCTGTGAATCAAACGGACAACTATACACGAGTCATTCTCATCCCGACCCTCTAGAATTCCCCGAACATTGCAAGTTTCGACTATTATGCTCACTAAAGCAGCTACTGGCGCCGGTGAGCCTGATAAAACTATACAAAAAGCTCAAAACTGATTCAAGGACCGACTTCAATAGCAATTACTACGTGTTTGGCACTCCTCGTTCAAGCTAGACACCGGGAGCAGATTGCCCTAGCTACGGAGGTGCAGAAAAGGCAGTCCAAGGACGAGGCGACAATCGCTGAACTTCGGGAGCACCTATCGGCGCTCGAAGCACAACTTCGTTCAACAAGTGCCCAGAACCATACGTTGACAGAGGAAAACCAGGGATACAAGGCTCGTTCCCTTTCCACGCAAGAGTATATCGATACCCTTTCCAAAGACCTCCTGAGCGCAAGAGGGAGGGGGACTCAATGTGACGCAACGATCGCTGGGTTAGAAGAAGCGCGGGCCGAAGACGAGACAACGATTGGTAATCTACAGCAACAATTATCGACGCTGAACGCACAACTTCTTTCAACAAATGCGGATATATGTGCCTTGGCGGAGGAAAAAGAGAGATGCGAGGCCAAATCCCTTTCCATGCAAGAATCGAAGGATCGACTTTTCGACGACCTTTCGAGCGCAAGAGAGGAAGTAGTTCAACAGAACTCGACCATTACCGACTTGGAGGAAGCGCGGGCCGAAGACCAGACGACGATTGTTAATCTACGCCAACAACTATCGACGCTCAACGCACAACTTCTTTCGACAAGTGACGAGAATCGTTCCTTGGCGGAGGCAAACAAGGGATACGAAGCTGACACCCTTTCCATGCAAAAATCTATCGATACCCTTTCCGAAGACCCTTTCGCGTGTAGAAGAGGAAGTAACACAACATATCTCAACAATTGCCGAATTGGAGGAAGCGTTGGATGAAGACGAGACGACGATCGCTGATCTACGGAAACAACTATCGACGCTCAACGCACGACTTCTTTCGACAAGTGACGAGAATCGTGTCTTGGCAGAGGCAAACAAGAGATACGAGGCTGACACCCTTTCCATGCAAAAATCTATCGATACCCTTTCCGAAGACTTTTCGCGTGTAGGAGAGGAAGTAACTCAACATATCTCAACGATTACCGAACTGGAAGAAGCGCAGGCCGAAGACCAGACGGCGATCACTAATCTCCGACAGCAACTGTCGACGTCTGAAACACGCCTTTTTATAACAAGTGCCGAGAACCGTGTCTTGGCGGAGGAAAACGAGAAGTACAAGGCCGACTCCCTTTCCATGCAAGAATCTATCGATACCCTTTACGAAGAGCTTACAAGTGCAAGAGAGGACGTAGATCAACGTAACTCAACCATTGACGAATTGGAGGAAGTGCTGGACCAAGACGAGACGACGATCGCTGATCTACGGCAACAACTATCGACGCTCAGAGCGAAACTTCTTTCAACAACGGCCGGGAGCCGTGCCTTGGCGGATGAACAGTAGAAATACAGGGCTGACCCCCTTTCCATGCAAGAGTCTATAAACGCTCTTTCACGACACCTTTCGAGCGCAAGAGATGTAGTAGTTCAGCAGAATGCCACGATTACCCGCTTGAAAGAAGAGCAGGCGAAATTCGAACAAACAATTCATGAACTCAAAAAGCACTCAGCAAAGCTCTCGATAGAAACCCTTTCAATTAGCACCCGGAACGTTACCATGGCCGAGGAGAACGTTGCAAGATTCACCGCCTACCAACAGTAAATTGAGCAAAGGACAAAAGCAGTGGCCTATTGGAAGAATCTTTGCATGCATCCTAACCTCGACCCAGCACAAGCACAGCAAGCGAGACGGCGACAAGAGGAGTCGAATTTCGACACTTCTGAATTCGAGCCATTGTCGACAGAAATAATAGTCGCAGAGGACCAAGAGATTGCACAGCTCGGTGCGGCTTACCGGTGTCAATGAACTCCCCCCTCTTCCTCAAGATCTCGCCGTAACCCCACAACCCCCTTACTCCCGGAGGACGACTTGCCTCCGAAAGCTACTAGGGCGAACTTCCGAATGCCATGCCCAACTGGCAATGTGCCGGTGTGGAAATCTGCTCGCAAAGGCGAGGTTGGAAGCAAAGGCAACTCGGAGGCTAGTACACTCCAAGAGTCAAAGCCGCCGCCGCCGCGGCGCCGTCAAGAGTGGGCCGCGCTTGAGAAGTGATTCAGATGGTGCAATGTTATCCATATCGGATTGCTACAGCCTTACTAGATTCTGAGGTTCTCAGTTCAACCTTTCTTTCGGCTAAACTTCGACATGTACCAGTAGAGAGGGATTGTACAAATATGTGCCGTAGTATTTGTTATTGAAATTCGAACGTGTATCTACGGGCTCCAAAGACGGTGGGAGACTTCACCTCCGCTCGATCGCTTGCCCTGCTCCGCGCATTGGACCGACTGGTTTTCTTATTGATACGACACCAGCCTTGTCTCGTACCCGTCCGTTTAAGGTGCTGGACCTCTGTCAGGCCCAAGACAAGTCAACGATCGCTGGCTTACGACAACAATTATCGACACCCAAACAACGACTTCTTTCAACAAATAACGAGAACCGTGCCTTGACAGAGAAAAAGGAATACGATTCAAGCTGCCTCTCCACGCAAGAATCCATCAATACCCTTTCCAAAGACCTTTCGAGTGCAAGAGAGGAAGTAGCTCACCTTAATGCAACGATTACCGACTTAAAAGGAAGCACAGGCCTGCCAAAAACGAAGAGATTGAAGGAATCAAAGATCGACTAGCCGAATGTCATTCCCAGCTCTCTATTTGCAGTTGCCAAAAATCCAACAAACCCAGGTTGCAAACGGAAATGGAGTTGCAGGCGCATTACAGTAGCCGCGAGATTGATTCTAGCAGCCGAGCTACGAAATCACTCACCCACACATACTCAAAACCCGTCGTCCCCCCTGGTTAGTACCACGTTAGCCGCGTAGCTATAAGCTTGAGCAACCGTAAAGTGCTCAAATGTAGGAATGGACTAGAAGATAGACATACTATAGTACCAAGTATACTCAAAAATCATGTAAACGACAAGACTTAATGGTTTCACCTCTTTCTTTTCATTGAACCAAATGAAACGATTTCAGAACATGTGCGACCAAACTTCCCAGCTTCGCATAGCCAATTCTCAGAGCATTGGTTGGTTTAGATCGGAGGTGAGGCTGCGTTCAACTACCGTGCCCACATCCAGAACCATGTGCCGTTATTCTGATATGATATAATAAGATATCAAGGTACACGATGATCTAACAAATTTGAAACAGCCACAGACGAGTTACCTCAGGTCACCCCATTGTTGACCTCCCTCAGCCCGTGCAGCTCTGGAATACTAGATGCTTGCTGGCCTTCAGGTCACCCAGGTTGGGCTCAGGTCCCCGTTACCACTGCTGGCAAAGTGGATCTACGGGATCTAGAGAACAAGACGGATATTTGTGGAAGCACGGCAGACTTAGTCTCCACTCGGCTCGGGTTGCGCTGGGAGGTTTTGCTCGATCGCTTGCCCCACTCCCCGCATCGGATCGACTGGCTTGGTTCATTGTACTTCTGCAAGTGCTTGATGTCTGTCCGTCTGATGCGGTCAGCCTACGGAGCATCACCAACAAAACCTGCGACTCTGGCGTCGTTCCTCAGAAATGCGCACCGGACTTGCTCTGCTAGGTCCGAACGCCAGGAGCTTTTAGAGCAGCTATTCCTAAAGGTAAGAAGAGCGGACATGGTATTTTGGGGAGTGACACGTACGAACGAAATGCATTGGGCTTCGGATTGCACATGTCGGCTTGGACTCGGACTTTGCCTATTCGGCGACTAGCATGGCGACACGTCTATGCATCAGCTGAGGTCCGGCTTGTGAAGGGATTATTGCGACCCGTTCTTCTGTTGACGCTACCCGCGAATTTGAACGTCACGGTGTAATATCTTGCCTCAACCTCGCTGTATATACTGCAAAGGACTTTGTATAGAAACCCCCGAGGAAGTGGGAATAAGTCAGCGCGTGCAGCAGTTAGCCCTTCCCGAGCTGCTTGATCCTGCCCCCGTCTCATGTCTGTGACCTCATGGGCGCCATTCTGGCCATCGAAAACAATCAGATCAGATGTCATTTTGTTTCGCATTCGTTGTCTGTTTGTTACAGAGCGATGGCGTTACGAAACGACACTCGAACTAAGTTAAACGGAACGAATGACAGGCACAAATTGCTAATGTTGTGATCATTACCATAACATAACTCTAACGACAGGTTGTGGGTGGCAGACCTGTTGACGACGATCGGACGACAAAACGTTATGCTCTTGTCAGATTCTTCGCCTGCTCGCAACAATCCGTCTCGACAACGACAGCAGAGAGATCGTATATAACACCTAGATGCTGTGAATCAAACAGACAACTATACACGAGTCCTTCTCATCCCGACCCTCTAGAATTCCCCGAACATTGCAAGTTTCGACTATTATGCTCACTAAAGCAGCTACTGGCGCCGGTGAGCCTGACAAAATTATCCAAAAAGCTCAAAACTGATTCAAGGGCCGACTTCAATAGCAATTACCGTGTGTTTGGCACTCCTCGTTCAAGCTAGACACCGGGAGCAAATTGCCCTAGCTACGGAGGTGCAGAAAAGGCAGTCCAAGGACGAGGCGACAATCGCTGAACTTCGGGAGCACCTATTGGCGCTCGAAGTACAACTTCGTTCAACAAGTGCCCAGAACGATACGTTGACAGAGGAAAACCAGGGATACAAGGCTCGTTCCCTTTCCACGCAAGAATATATCGATACCCTTTCCAAAGACCTCCTGAGCGCAAGAGGGAGGGGGACTCAATGTGACGCAACGATCGCTGCGTTAGAAGAAGCGCGGGCCGAACACGAGACAACGATTGGTGATCTACAGCAACACTTATCGACGCTGAACGCACAACTTCTTTCAACAAATGCGAATATATGTGCCTTGGCGGAGGAAAAAGAGAGATGCGAGGCCAAGTCCCTTTCCATGCAAGAATCGAAGGATCGACTTTCCGAACACCTTTCGAGCGCAANGAGAGGAAGTAGTTCAACAGAACTCAACCATTACCAACTTGGAGGAAGCGCGGGCCGAAGACCAGACGACRATTGCTGATCTACGCCAACAGCTATCGACATATGARGCTAAAACYCGTTCCATGCAAGAATCTATCGATACCCTTTCCGAAGACTTTTCGCGTGTAGAAGAGGAAGTAGATCAACATATCTCAACGATTGCCGAATTGGAGGAAGTACTGGACGAAGACGAGACGACGATCGCTGATCTACGGCAGCAACTATCAATGCTCAGAGCGAAACTTCATTCAACAACTGACGAGAACCATGCCTTGGCGGAGAAAAAGAAGAAATACAGGGCTGCCTCCCTTTCCAAGCAAGACTATATCGATAACATTTCACGACAACTTTTGAGCACACGAGATGTAGTGTTTCAGCAGAACGCTACGATTACCCGTTTGAAAGGAGAGCAGGCCAAATCCCAACAAATGATTGATCAACTCCAAAAGCACTCAGCCAAGCTCTCGGTAGAAAACCTTTCAATTAGCACCCGGAACGTTACCATGGCCGAGGAGAACGTTGCAAGATTCACCGCCTACCAACAGCAAATCGACCAAAAGACAAAAGAAGTAGCCTATTGGAAGAATCTTTGCAGGCGTCCTAACCCCAACCCAGCACAAACACAGCAAGCGAGACGGCGACAAGGGGAATCGGATTCCGACACTTCTGAATCCGGTCCGTTAGAGGACCAAGAGATTGCACAACTCGGTGCGGATTACCGGTGTCGATGAACTCCCCCCTCTTCCTCAAGATCTCGCCGTAACCCCACAATCCCCCTACTCCCGGAGGACAACTTGCCTCCCAAAGCTACTACGGACCCCGTCTATCCCTAGCTTGTCTTAGGAATTTGGCACGTCGAGCCGACGCATCAAATCAATGACAGCTCGTAGCTCTCTCACTCAACGCATGCCCCCAATCCGTGACCCGACGATTGTATCACCACCACTTATACCCAGCTTCGAGAGTATCTACACATGTACATTGGATGTGTCAATGAGGGCACCTGGGTTGAAAATGTCCTGTGAAAACCAATACCAATCCGATGTTGAGCCTGCAGCAATGCCGAGGAGAGGAAGGTTTTTTNCTTCGAACGTTCGGGAAGTTCTCAAACACCGAAGCGGCCTCTTGCAGCCCCTTATGTTTTCTGTAATTTATTAGCCCCAAACGAGAGGAATTACGCCAGACACACGCACGATGTCTGGTAAATTAGGATCCGTCTTCTGAAAAGACGACATCCTCGGCCGGGCAGGGTCAGAGCGAATGTCCTACCCATCCAGGGCATGGTAGCGGTGATAGCAATAGGTGCGGGGAGGAGAGTGTCAATGGTAGTCTTTGTTATTTGATTGTCTGTCAAAGCGAGCGACCGCAACTGAGAGAATAGCGTACGACGCTTCGAGGCATGAATATCGGGTCAAAAATCGACTCGGATCTTGGTACATGTTCCGATACCCTGATGAACGCAACAGGATGTGCCGCTATTTGCCTGACGAAAGTGGGTCATGTACTTGGAGAGAAATTTGGTACATCTTGCGTCAGTTCAAGCTAAATCTCAGGGATACGATCTGACTTAGTGATCTGGAGTAGGAACCAAGGGTCGAGGAGGGACGCTCAGTGCGATCTGGGGTCGTTCGTCTTGCTCTCACATTGATCAGATTGCCGACCGCCCGGACCGAGTTTATTTTTCGCCAAATCTGTCTGAGACTCTCCTCGTTTCGACCTCGTCGCCCTCAGTTAGTCTTGTTTCCCTGGTTTCGACGAACTTTTTTCCTGGTGCGTCATCGCAAGTGTTGTCGAGAAATCACTTTTGCAGTTTGTGCACAGGCTCTAGCGAACGTATCTCAACGTCCATAACGTGCAGCCCTACCAAATTTGACCCATGGTTACGGCAGACCAATACGCAGTTTTAGTGGACCCTTCTCACCTTCTCAGCTTTCCTCGTACCCTCGTCTTGGTGTCCACGCAGAAGGAGGAACGCAGCCAAGGCTTCAAATATCATTTTAGCTCCTCCCACACGAAATGCCACGGAGGAGACCTTAGGCTTGTCCCCGCAACTTTCGGCCTTGATCGGCATCGTTCTCCTGGAGACGGACTGAAGATGCAACGCAGAGCGTCGATGTGCATGTACGCAAGCCATTCGTAAACCTCCCACTCTCGCCTGTTCGGCAACGTCGCTGTAATCATTACCTCCGCCGGTACAGGCACCAGTCCTTACCACTGAATCTAGGCCATCTCCCCAACAGCCAATTGTCCTCCATCATACTCTCCCTCCAGCCAAAGACTACGACAAAGGATTTTTTGGCGCTCTCATACGTTATCTAGCCCCTCGATGCAGCGATGCTCTGCGTCTGCTGCTCTGACTCTTTCAGGTCACTTTCAGAAGTTTCTGAATCCAAATTCAGAGTGAGTACTTCCCGACGCCATTTCAACCCTTGAATCCCCTTCCCTCCTTCAATCTCCTTATGGGTGTTCAGACGTATGGCAGGACATGCAGGAAATTTCCCATTCACGAGTCCATCTAGCACAGCCAGCTCCAGCCAGTCAGAGGACGATTGTCACCTGCAGGAAGTGGGCGGTCCCGCACCCTGCACCGCGAACCCTGACAGCATCCCTACTTCGTTTTTTTGATGCTTCCTCCTTTCGATCCTTTTTAAGGGCCCTCCTTTGCGGATAACAAAAACCATAAAAGACTCTTTGGCATGCACCCAGCTCCGGACGTACGAATATTTTTCCGCAGAACCCGTGTCCCGACCCCCCTATAGCTGCTGGTGTCGATGGAGCGCCAAAAGGCGAGATGCATCTCCACCTTTATCGTCGTGGCTACCAACTCTGGTTCTCAATGGGTGCCAACTCAGATCGTTGTCGTTGGGTCAACGTGGGCTATTCAGGCTACCCTCGCACGTCAATCAAAGTAAAACTTGTCGGAGGCTCCAGGTACTACTACTGAAATATCATTCCAATTCTGAAGTGGATTCAGATAATCTACGGGATTTAGAGAAGAGGACGAATTCTAGCGGGAAGCGCGTCAGCGAACTTGGCCTCCGCTTTGCTCAGGCTACGCTCGCCGCTCGACTATGTACGAATGCCTGAAAGTTTTGGGTGTGGTCGTTAATGACCCTTTGGGCGGGTAGGAAGGGTGGGCATGGTATGCTGAGGAGTGGAACGTATCAACAAATAGAATCAGGCTTCGGATTGTACGTATTAGCTTAGACTCGGACTCTGGTCATTTGGCGACTGGCACGGCGACATGTCTTCACATTAGCTGAAACCACTGGCTGGCAGCTTGTATAACTTACTATAAGGGACTATCGCGACCTTTTTGTGATCCTCGTGAACGTACCATCTTGCCTCAACCTTTCTATACATATTGGAAAGGATTCTGCATTCTGCCTAGGAACCCTTGAGGAAGCGAGAACGCGAATAAGTAAGTGCAAGCAGTGGTTAGCCCTGCCCGAGCCATTCAATTCGAATTGCCCTGCCCCGTCTCATGTCGGTGACCAGCTATCGAAGAACAATCAGATCGGATTTCGTGTTGTTGTTCCGCATTCGTTCTCAGAGCAATGGCGTTACCAAATGGCACTTGAGATAAATTAAAAGGAATGACAGGCATGAAGTGCCAATGTTTTGATGGTAACAGTAACATAACTCTAACAACAAGTTGCAAGAGGTAGAGCTGTTGACGACGGTCGGACGGCAACTCTTGTCTTGAAATGATCGCTTGCCCGCAACAATCAGAATCAGTCTACCCACGGCAGCAGCCTCCAGGGTCTCGTTGGAACCAACTGTTCGCCTGTCAACGTTGTTGCTGGTGGAAATGGTGCTAGATGGTATATAACAATTAGATGATGTGAGTTCAATAGACAACTATACACAAGTACCTCTCATCCCAACCCTCTAAAATTTCTCGAACGTCGCAACTCTCAACTACTATGCTCACTAAAGCAGCTACTGGTGCCGGTAGGCCTGAAAAAANTGATCCAAAAAGATCTAAACTGATTCCTGGGCTTCGACAGCAATTACTGTGTGCTTAGCACTTCTCGTTCAAGTTAGGCACTGGGAGAAAAATGCACTGGCTACGAAGGTGCAGAAAAGGCAGTCCAAGGACGAGGCGACAATCGCTGAACTTCGAGGGCACTTATCGACACTCGAAGAACAACTTCATTCAACAAACGCCCAGAACCATACTTTGACGGAGGAATACAAGGCTCGCTCCCTTTCCACGCAAGTATCTATCAATACCCTTTCCGAAGACCTTTCGAGCGCAAAAGAGGAGGTAGCTCAACATGATGCAACGATCGCCGGGTTAGAAGAAGCACGGGCGGAAGACGAGACGACGATTGCTAACCTACGGCAACAATTATCGACAGTCGAAGCACAACTTCTTTCAGTGAGTGCCCAGAACCATGCGCTGACAGGAAAACAAGGAATATGGGGCTGACTCCCTTTCCAAGCAAAAATCTGTCGATACACTCTCCGAAGACCTTTCGAGTGCAAGGGAGGAAGTAGCTCAACATAACGCAACGATTACCGACTTGAAGAAAATGCAAGCCCAAGACGAGACAGCGATCGACAATCTAATGCAACAATTATCGACGCTCAGAGCACGACTTCTTTCAGCAAATGAGGAAGTAGCTCAGCACAACGCAAAGATTAACGATTTAAAAGAAGCGCAGGCAGAATACGTGACAACGATTGATGAACTGCGAGAGCACTCATCGACGCTCGAAGCAGAACATACTTCAATCAGCGCCCGGAACAGCACATTGATGGACGAGAACGAAGCGTACAGGGCTGGTTTCCTTTCCATGCAAGAATATATCCAAATCCTTTATCAAGACCTTTCGAATGCAAGAGAGAGGGCAGCTCAGCATGAAGCGAAGATTACCGACTTGGAGGCACGGAACAAAATGTTGGAGTCTACGGTGAATTTTACAGAGAAGCGAATCGTTGGCATCAACAAAGCCAATGATACCCTCAAGCAGGAGAACGCTTCAAGGTTGACCGCCCTCCAACAGGAGCTGGAGCAAAAGACAAAAGCAGCGGCCTATTGGAAGGATCTTTGCACGCGTTCGGACCCCGACACGGCACAATCACAACAAGCAAGACGGCGCCGAGGGGATTCGAAATCCGACTCTTCTGAATCAGAGCCGTCGCCGACAAGAACAACACCCCCAAAAAACCAAGAGATTGCACAACTCAGTGCGGCTTACCGATGCCGATGAACTCCAGGCTCTTCCTCAGGATCTCACCTGACAATTTCCCTACTCCCAAAGGACGACTTGTCTCTCAAAGCTGCAGGGAACCCCGTCTATCACTACCCATGACTTTGACGCGCCCAGTCGACGCGTCTCCTGCATGAGAGTTTGGGACTCTTTCACTGAATCCACGCCATGACCCGATGATCGCTTCACCACCACTTGTACCTTGAGAACAGCTTTGAAAGTATCTACACCAGTAGTTTGGATGTGTCAACGAAGGCACCTGTATTGAATATGACCTATCAAAACCGATACCAATATTAATCCGCTGAGCCCACGGCACTTGAGGCTTTCTTCGAGCGTTCGGAATTTCTCAAACACCGGAGCAGGCTTTATGCAACTCCCTACGTTCTCTGTAGTATACAGTCATCTTTTCAGAAGAGGACGGACCCTAGTTCCTAGATAATCCCTCGTTTGGGGCTTCAATGAACGAAGTAGTAACACTGGCATCCTCGGCCCAACCCTAGAGCAAATGTACTAGCCATCCGTAGCATGATAGCGGTGATAAAAACAAGTGTGGGGAGCGATAATCTCCGTTATTCAGATGTCTGTCAAAGCGAGCGACCGTAACTGAGAATGGTCTATGACGCTTTGGGGCAAAAATCCCAAAATAATTCAGTGCTATTGACTACTTTTTATAGATGCTGGCCGATACATACACAACAAGTTCTTGTTCCCTTTCTCCGTCATCATCACACCTTCTAATATCGACCGGCATACGAAAAGAAAAGGGAGGAAGGTGGTAGCGGCCATTGCTGCAGTGCGACAGTGTCCGAGGAGTGCTCTGTCAAGGCCACAAAAAGATCAAGCATTTCAGCCAGTACTACCCAGTGAGGAAGTGAAGGAGATGTGGTAAATAGGCCGTTACAGTTGCGTGCGGACTTACCCCAAACAAACCCCACATGGCAGTATAGTGGAGACAGTCTTGAACGGCTCTAGTCATCTGGGCGTTCTCGTTTCACAATAAGCACTGGCAAACAGATGGCTGGAGTTTCAGGTTCGGATCTGTCCGAACCTGAAGGTTCCCGAGTTCGTATGTCGTTTTAACCCCCGCCCATCAGTGCAGGATGCTACGACCTGTAGGCGGGAGCCTCTATAATCCACACCTCTTGACATTTCGACCCAAAAAGTAAGCTTTGTCACAGAGGTTTATGTTTATTTTCGCTTTTTCTTAAGTGCGACATGAACGACTGAATTCGACGCATCCTCTCAGCACCCAAGTATGCCAAAAAGGTGGACTTGGAGCCCCGAGTCATTGCCCAAGGTGACGACAGGCTGTTAAGGCAAACCGCAGGTTGCTGTGCACACTTGCTATTTGGGTAGACGCAATAAATAAAATGCCCATGATACATGCTGCCACTACCAAGCCCTTCATCTGCATTCCTCTACCTTCACACTTATACCAGATGCTTGCTGACACCGTTGCATATGCTGGTGAGCTCAATAACACAGTTCAAGACGCGCAACACTCAGATGGGAGTATAATATATAGGAATCTTCATCCTCGCCATGTGCCTAGCGGGCCAGGCTGGTCTCGGTCGTGCATCCGCTGCGTTTGCCCTCCTCGTCCACGCTAAACATGCATATAATTTTCTGGCTGCAGCGGTGCAAGAAAGGCAGGCCAAGGACGAGGCGACCATCATCGGACTCCAAAGGATCTTGTCGGCGCTTGAAGCAGAGGTTCTTCCAACAAGCGCCCGCAATCGTGCTCTGATGGAGGAGAACAAGGAGTATAAAGCAAGCTCCCTCTCCATGCAAGCATCCCTTCATGCGCTTTCCGAAGAGCTTTCAAAAGCAAGAGAGATGATGGATCAGCATGAAGCAACAATTACCCACTTGAAAGAAGCGCACGCTAAAGACGAGGTGACGACGGACGCTGAACTGTGGCAACAATTATCAACCTTCGAAGCACAGAATTGTGTCTTGGTGGAGGAGAACAAAAAATACAAGACCAGCTCCCTTTCTCTCAAAGAATCCATCCGCACACTTTCTAAGGACCTCTTGAATGCAAGGGAGACAGTCGCCCAACATGACGAAACAATCACCGGCTTGAAGGAGGGGAAACTTGTGCTGGAGTCCGCGGTGGGGTACAGAGACAAGCGACTTGCTTTTCTATCAAAAACCTGCGAGGATGTCGCTTCAAGTGTAATAGTCCTCCAACAGAAACTAGAGCAAAAGACAAAAGAAGCGGCTGATTGGAAGGATTTGTACATGCATCCTGATCTCAATGCAGTACGGCCACACCAGGCGAGACATCGAGAGGCATCCGGGTCCAACACGTCCGACCTGTCGCCAACAGGGATGATCGCCGCAAAAAACCAAGAAATCGCACAGCTCAAAGATCGAATCTCCGAATGCCATGCCCAACTGGCAATGTGCCGGTGTGGAAATCTTCTGGCAAAGGCGAGGTTGGAAGCAAAGGCAACTCGGAGGCTAGTACACTCCAAGAGTCAAAGCCGCCGCCGCCGCGCCGTCAAGAGTGGGCCGCGCTTCCCACGAAAATCACAATGGGATTCCGACGAGGATGAGAAGTGATTCATACGGTGCAATGTTATCTACATCAGACTGCTACAGGCTTGTGCCTTACTAGATTTCTTCACTCAGCTAAATTTGGACATGTACCAGTACGTATTTTCTTGTCAAAATTGAAAGTGGATCTACGGGGTCTAAAGACGGCGGGAGACTTCGCCTCCGTTCAATTCGGGTTGCGCTTGGAAATTTTCCTCGATCGCTTGCCCGCTCCACGCATCGGATCGACTGGCTTGTTCTCATTGTACATCTGTGCTTGACGTCTGTCCGTCTGATACGGCACCAGCCTACACGGCATCACCAACAATTCAAAGACCCGCGACTCTGGGGTCGTTCCTCCGACATACACACTGTGCTCACTCTGGTAGGTCCTGAGCCCTGAGAGCTGTGAGTGGTTGTCAAAAGCTTTTTTGAAAGGTAGGGTCGACATGGTATGTAGGGAAGTGGAATGTAAGAACGACCAGAATTGGGCACATATTGGCTTGGAGTTGGACTTTGCTCATCCGGCGGCTAGCACGGCGACACGTCTACCCATCAGTCCGTGAACCGTGATGCCCGCGAACGTAATATCTTGCCTCAACCTTGCTACACATATTGCGAAGGATTTTGCGTAGAAACCCTTGAGGAAGTGGGAATACAAATGAGTAAGTGCGTACAATAGTTAGCCTTGCCCTAGCCACTCAATCCGAAGTGCCACTCTCCCCGTCTCATATCTGTGACCTCATGAGTACCATTCCAGCTATCAAAAACGATCGAATTTGTTCCGCCTTTGATGCTTGTTCGTTTTCGGAGCAATCGTTACCAAATAAATTAAAAGGGAACAAATGACAGGTACGAAGTGTCAATATCTTGATCGCAATCAGAGCATAACTCAAACGACAAGCTGTACGCGGTAGACCTGTTGACAACGGTCGGACGGCAAATGCTATGTTCCTGTCAGATTCCTCGCTTGCTTGCCCGCAACAATCACTTGACAACGGCAGCGGACAGGTGGAGACTGAATAGCCAGATCCTATGAATTAAATAGACAACTATACACAAGTGGTTCTCATCCCGACTCTCTGACATTTCCTCAAACGTAGCAAGTTTTAACCACTATTAACCACTATGCTTACTAAAGCAGCTACTGGCGCCGGTGAACCTGATAACATGGTTCAAAAAGTTCTAGACTGACTGTAGAGCTATTTTCGATAGCAATTACTGCGTGCCTGGCACTTCTCGTTCAACTTAGGCACCGGGAGCAAAATACGCTGGCTGCGAAGGTGCAGAGAAGGCAGTCCAAGGACGAGGCGACAATCGCTGAACTTCGAGAGCACTTATCGAGGCTCGAGGCACAACCTCGTTCAGCAAGCGCCCAGAACCATACCCTGACAGAGGAGTACGAGGCTCGTTCCCTTTCCACGCAAGAATCTATCGATACCCTTCCCGAAGACCTTTCGAGCGCAAGAGGGAGGGAAGATCAATGTCACGCAACAATCGCTGAGTTAGAAGCAGCACGGGCCGAAGAGGAGACAACGATTGCTGACCTGCGGCAAGAATTATTGACGCTCGAAGCACAAGTTCTCTCAACGAGCGCCCAGAATCATACGTTGACAGAGGAAAACGAGGAATATGGGGATGACTCCCTTTCCGAAGACCTTTCGAACGCAAGAGAAACAGTAGCTCAACATAACGCAACGATTATCGACTTAGAGGAAGGGCAGGCCGAAGACGAGACAACAATCGCTGATCTACTCCAACAACTATCGACGCTTAGTGCACCACTTCTTTCAGCAAGTCACGAGAACCGTGCCTTGACGGAGGAGAACAAGGAATACGAGTCAACCTCCCTCTCCATGAAGCAAGAATCCATCGATACCCTCCCCGAAGACGGGTCAACTATCGCTGCCCTACGACAACAACTATCGACGCTCGAAGCGCAACTTTCTTCAGCAAATGATGAGAACCGTGCCTTGAAGGAGGAGAAGAAGGAATACGAGGCAAGCTCCCCCTCCAAGCAAGAATTCATCAATACCCTTTCCGAAGACTTTTCGAGCGCAAGAGAGGAAGTGACTCAAGATAACGCAACGCCTACCGACTTGAAGGAAGCACAGGCCGAGGACAAGTCAACGATCGCTGACCTTCGACAACAATTATTAACGCTCGAAGCACGACTTCTTTCAACAAATGATAAGAACCATGTCTTGACGGAGGAGAAAAAGGAATACGAGGCAAGCTCCCTCTCCATGCAAAAGGTTATCACTACCCTTTCCGAAGACCTTGCGAACGCAATAGAGAGAGTAGCTCAACGTGGCACAACGATTGAAAACCTAAGGGAAGGGCAGGCTGAAGACGAGACAACGATCGCTGTTCTACTGCAACAATTATCGACGCTCGAAGCAAGCCTTCTTTCAGCGAATGACAAGATCCGTGCCTTGACGGAGGGGAACAAGGAATACGAGGCAATCTCCCTCTCCAAGCAAGAATCCATTAATGCCCTTTACGAAGACCTGTCGGGCGCAAGAGAGGAAGTAGATCAACATAAAACAACGATTACCGACTTCAACAAAGCGCAGGCCCAAGACAAGTCAACGATCGCTGGCCTACAACAACAATTATCGACACTCGAAAAACGACTTCTTTTAACAAGTGACGAGAACCTTGCCTTGGCGGAGGAGAACAAGGAATGCAAGACTGACTCCCTCTCCATGCAAGAAGTTACCGATATCCTTTCCGAGGACCTTTTGAGCGCAAGAAGGGAAGTAGATCAACATCACGCAATCATCACCGGCTTGGAGAAGGTGCGGGCCAAAGACAAGACGACTATCGCTGATCTACGGCAACAAGTATCGAAGTTGAAGAAACGACTTCTTTCAACAATTGCCGAGAACCGTGCCTTGGGGGAGAAAAACGAGGNCCGACTCCCTTTCCACGCAGAAATCTATCGATACCCTTTCCAAAGACCTTTCGAGTGCAAGACAGGAAGTAGATCAACACAACGCGACGATTACCCACTTAAAAGCCGCGCAAGCCAAATGCGAAGCAAAGAATGATAAACTCCGGGAGAAATTAGTAGCGGTCTCAGCAGAAAACGTTTCGATGAGCGCCCGTAGCCTCTCCTTGGCGGAGGAGAACGCTTCAAGGCTGGCTGCCCTCCAACAGGAATTGGAGCAAAAGACAAAAGCAGCGGCCTATTGGAAGGATCTTTACACGCGTTCTCACCTCGACACAGCACAATCGCAGCAAGCAAGACGGGGCCGAGAGGAATCGAAATCCGACGCTTCTGAAACCGAGCCATCGCCGACAGGAATAATAGCCGGACCAAACCAAGAGATCGCACAACTCGGTGCGGCTTACCGATGTCAATGAGCTCCCGTCTCTTTCTCAGGATCTCGCCGTAGACCTGACAGTCCCCCNTACTCCCGGAGGACGACTCACCCCCCACCTATCCCCAGCTTGTCCAACGAATCTATCGAATGAAGGAGTCGAACTGTCGCGTTGTTTACATCGGACTGTTGTAGCTTATGCTTTTCTAGGCTTCGAGATTCTGAGAATCTCGTTACAGGCTTTCTTTCTGCTAAACTTCAAGAGGCGTTGCACATATATGTTCCGTAGAGTTTGTACTTCCAATTTTATAATGAAGACACCAAAGTAATCGTGACGAGGTTATTAAAATGGGTTACTAAGGTCGAAAAANGGCGGCCATCAGCACAAAGAACGTCGGGATAGGCAAAAGGTACCGCTAGGAAATTGGAAGATAAAAATGACGCAGCGAATCGGAAATATTCTGCATGGTTGGACGTGTAGACAACCTTACCTGCGTTTCAACAGAGCTCAGCGAAAGTGGGTAAGTAGGAGAGCATTATAGCAGTGAAAGGTGCTTGCTATTCCCTGACACCATTTTATACGGATCGGAAGAAAAGGCCATCGATAGCAACGGCGGGAGTAGATGATGACACGGCTGGAAACAACAGATAACGACCACTGTTGCATGTTGAGGGTCCGCACCAGAGGGTCCACCAAAAATAACGCTCAACTAGTCCAGTTGCAGACCGACTTGATCTTCGCCATTGCGAAGTCGCTGTTGCTGCATTGTTATCCATCAGGACATCGACAACGACGCAAACAAAGTTGAGGAAAGTCCAATTGGCGTGCGGTCCAGAATGTATTTCATTCAACTATGTAGATTGTGCTTACTCAATCATCAAATACATCGCAAACATGCTCAGTTTCAATAGCTATCGATACCCCGTCAAGCTCACGAATCAAGTCCAAAGGAGCGTTCAATTGTGCATCGATCCCATGCACTCTACGGACACCTTCCGGGAGGTAAACGAGCAGCTTCCGCTGGCTTGCACTGCCCTCGGAGCCTGAGGTTGAAGCTCTCGAGTGCAAGAATGCCGCGAAAGCGCTCCAATACCTTGGGTTGCTGGCATATTGTAAGTCGTCATGTTCACAAAGCCTGTCCAGATGGCCTCTCGGCAAATCCAGACAAATCTTGCGAAGGTTTGGGAGTAACTCCTGGGTGTTGGTGACCTGCGCTTGGACGATCCGGTTCTGGTTATCAAATTGAGGGCTGTCGTCCATGTACCAAGTGTCGAGGCAGAGCCTTTGCACTGAGGAGAGGCTTTCTAAGAGAAGGCGAAGGGTTTCATTGTGTTGGATCCAATATCTGAGGTAAAACTCCCGTAAATTGAACCCTCCATTTTGGAGGAAGCCGACCAGCTGAGGGAACGTCGTCGAGAGACTTTCTTGGGCGTCACAGCCATACATTCCAGAAAAGGAACTCTTAGAGGCCATGGCCGTGACGATCGAGAGGGAGGAGAGAGGGAGCTCGTATTTTGGAAATAATGGTGAACGAGTGGGCCCTACATATCTTGAGGGAATGAAGGCGGGGGAAGTCGCAAGTCGGTGCGTCGGTTGATAAAGACCTGTTTGCGCTCATGAGCAGAGTGAGTTCTTTGAGGTTTGAAAAGCTCCCGAGCTTGGAGAGATATAAGTCGGGATCGATGTCGTACATGCGCAGGTGCAGCTTGCTGAAGCTCGCATGGCCGCTAAGGAGCGCCAAATTGCAAGCATCGTCGTCGTCCGTCTCAAAATGCAAAGTTTTGAGCATTGGAAAAGTTGGTAGACACGGCCCCACCGTTGAGGGCTGTGAGGGCTTTGACGCTTAAATTGCGTCTCTGTTTGAAGCTTTCAACTTTCTCTCAAGACGTGCCAAAAGTACGATGGTGTCGATCTGAAAGTCAGGTTGGTCAGACGGGATCGCTGAGTGAACAGGAACTCCAGCCAGTCATCGGGGATTGATATCGCACTCGTCCATTCGAATCCCAGTTGGAGAGGCAGAGAAGGCCCCGCCCGCTCGAGGTACCTCTGGACTCCACGAATGGCATCAGGCACCGCACCTGGCCTATAGTCCCGAAAATCGATCCAAACATTGGTCCAGAGGGAGTGTGTGGAGAATGCCACCTCACGCCACGTCCTACAGACTGCACGGAGGGTCCGGAAGTGGCGGCGATCTGTTGAGTGGGCAGGCGAGATGGAATGACTATCCCAATTTGGGTTGACGGCGATCTGGAGAATGTTGGATAGGATTTCGGGGGGCAGATTACGCCACGGTGATAATATTTTGGCTATTTGATGGTCCTTTTCTTTGAGGGTCTTGTATTGTAACTGGAGAGCCGTTATTTCATCTTGCACGCGTTCCAGCTCCTTATCAATGTCATTCCGCGCCTGAGAGGCCAACTCGCGTTCTTCCAAAGTTGTGGGATAGTTGTTGCCTATAACTCTGGCCAGAGGACTCTGATGATAGGAGAACATGGTGGTGAGAGCAAGAGTTTGGAAGCCCTAAAGTATGGCACACATATTGGGTAAAAAATATCTTTTGGTACAGGTTTGGCCTCTGCGGCGTTATTTGTTGGCAAGTTTTCTTGTTGATTGTGAAGCTTCGGCATGCACGCAGAATCATGGACACACTTTGTCACGTCTCCCCATCATGGTGGTGATTGTGTCAGGTTCCAAATTGTAATCCGCCCACAGGTTAAGAACGCGGTCTCAAACAGGTCAGGCTCTTTTTATACTTTTGTCAGGCTGTGCATTGATTCAAAATCTGTCAGGTTTGAAGAAACATGAATCTTGTCAGGTATGCAGATCAGCTGTCAAGCTACCATTATTGAAATTGCTGTCAGGTTTGCATTAATGGAGGGGAAACATCAGGCCTGCATAGTTGGGAGTTCTGTCAGGTACAGTGAAACTCTAAGTAGAATGTGGAGATGCTCATTGTCTCTATTCTCCGCATGCCGCCCGCTGCGTCTCTCAACTTCAAGACAGACATTGTTTGGAGCGGTTCATGCGGCGACGTGAGATGGATGAGATTTGGGTCGTGCAGAGGCATGATTGATCAACCCCAACCACCGATGAATGTCTACCGGAGAACGAGACCTGAGTTATAACGTCCATATGTTGTGTTCAGGACAAAACTACATGTATTCTAAGAAATTAAACACTGTATCACGTACTGAGAATGCTGTAGACGATCCTCGGGCAGCACGAGCCGGCATCGAACGTTTAACCATGAACCTAGGTAATATGATAAAAACATTCCTGGAGCCGACAGTCCAGATATACAACACCCACGCTAAGCAGTGTGAGTTTAAACTGCTCGAATTACCAGGAAAGCCAACCGAGTGCGCCGTAGACGCCTTAAGTAGCAAATTCCGCCCCTGCTGGCGGTCGCCGGCACCAGTCACCAACGACGTTGACCAATCTTCCAGGATGTTGAGCATTGAATTATTGGTATATCAGCTTCCCCCGATAACTCTCAACAGGGCGATATTGACTTAGAGTGAAGTAACACATTGGCTAGTCGACTCGGAGGACAAGAGTATGTATTGTCGCGCAAATGATATCATTTTCAAGGCCTCTGCCGAGCACAGGTCAACACCTCCTAAAACCTGCTGAAAAGTGTGACACCACGCGGACCTGACAGATTGGAGGTAGATTCTTCAACCTGACTATTGCCTGGAAAAACTGAGACCTGACGAATTTCGTGAAGTCTAACCTGACAACCTTTCATCGAAGAACGTGACAGGTGGAACGGCTGGAGCTGACAATTGGAATGCCTCTTCCTGTCCGCTCATTTGTACTACGCTCGACCTGACAAGGTCACAATAATTGAGTTGACATATTTCTACTTTGAAATAAATCCTGTACGCTCCCGCATCCAGAGGAAACAACCTGACAGCAATCATTGGAAGCTCAGCACAACATCCTGTCAGGAAACCGGCAAAATCGGTGCATAATTTTTACCCAGTATATTTGCCATACTAAAGCGGCAATCAATGCTTACAACATGGGCGGCACAATGTTGATTTGAAGGGACGGATCAAGGCCGCGTCGAGGATGAACCGCTGATTTTTTCGAAGACGTTGGAAGTTCAGATGAATGCCTTGATCGCTGGGCCCTTCGAACACGCTACCAGAACGGGGGTCTATCTTAGAGGATTTCCGGACGTCATCCTGATTGACGGCCTCGACGAGTGCGCGGAAGAAAACCGCCAAGAAGAGCTTTTAATCGCTATCAAGAAGTGCCTTCTCATCGACAGCCTTCCCTTTCGCATCTTCATCGCCAGCAGGCTGGAGTGGGCTATTCGTACTGCTCTCGAACCAGGTTGTCACCTCCACGCAGAAGCTTACCATAAAAAACTCAGCGACCAATACGATGCCTCTGGGGATATGCATCGGTACCTTCAAAGAAGGTTTCGACGGTGTACAAGTTTATATCGGAGCGGAGAGGTTCGCCTGTGGAGAGGTTGAACATCGTTCTCACTTGGACACCGCACCGAAGCCAAGCGGCGCGCCCGTTCGAAGCTCTCGATATCTTGTACACCAACATCCTCCATACTGCGAAGAACGCATATGAAGCTGTTGATATATTACCCACAGTGAACGCAGCTTTCTCTTGCTTTTCAGGTGTTATGTGGCCAATTCTTTCTGGTTCTTTGAAGCGAATTTTACGCGTCCGATACTCGGACTGGAGACCAGGTCTCTAGCGGTGCTGGTCTCTGATTTGAGGTTCCTTGTCACCCTCGACAAGGAAGAACGGCGCGATGATAGCCACAGACTCATCGGTCGGAGTTCTTGGAAGAAGAGTTGAGGGCGAAGGAGTTGTTTGTACCGCTTCCTCAAGCTTATGTGCATATTGTCAGGTGCTGTTTTCGGTTTATTGTGGAGTCCGAGGTATATTTCGACTCTCGTGAGTCTATCCTCATCATCTAATGCTGCCAAAGGCTTGATAACGCGTTCTATTAGATCCAGGTCTGAACCAGCATCAGCACCAGCAATGGTACCCGTCCTCAGTCTCGAGCTCGGTTACAGTGGACCCCCAGCTGAGATCCCGCGTTCGCCTTTTACAGCGTGCTGCGAAAAAGCTCCCGGACATCTTAGAGCTCCTGATAGCAACCCCGGAAGCCCTTTCCCTCGATAACGACATCATCGAGTTCACAGAAGATTGATAAGGTATTGCAGTTGATCTGTGGGCGAAGACAAGGTCCGATTTATAGTGAATGGCCATCAGTCCGGTGGGTGCTTAATCTTCAGAGGTGCCTTGGTGGTTTTAAGGTACGTGCTGACTATGTCGCCCCCTTCCCCCCCCNTTCCTTCCTTTCGCTTTTTTTTTNGCTACCCAGACATGGTGATTGCTGATTAAATTGGACAATGGTCACCTCGAACCTACTAGGTCCGGAATCCCGCAATCTTCGAAATGCGTATTAGAGAGAATTTCGTGAAGTGGGAGCGTGAGATTAGGGAGTGGAATGAATGGAATTGGTCCTCGGATTGTAGCAGCGACTCTGACACGGACTCACTGGACAGCGACGATTCAGATCAGGATTTGGACGCATAGAGTACATCATCATGCTATTAAGCAATCGATTTCGCCTTTTTTGGTATGCAAAAAACGTCGTACCGACGAAGCCACACAAACTTCACACAGCTTCTGAACTGGCGCCCATTCCAAGATAGAGAGGATACACTCAACAATGCAGATAGATAGTAAGTCTTTTATGCAGCCTTCACATTCATAAATATTGATATAGACTTCGAGAAGTTGAAACTGCACCGGAACCGTCACGGTCGAATCTTAACACTCCCTGGATGAGGACCAAAAAAGCAAGCTTCGATTTTTTTCAACGAGGTCCATCATTATATTTGCGCTCACTCAGGTGCGACGATGAACCAACGAAGTGCTGATGACACCTGAGTGCGCAATTCATTTACAGTATGACCTGCGCGCGCCAAAACTTCTTAGCGCGGCTCTGCCCCCGGCAGTGCATCGGTCAAGGTGGCGGGACGCTGTAACAACACTCACTTCAAATCGAGTGCGGCTGGGATATACTGCTGTGCACATACGATTAGGGCATACGCCACCGAATAATTAAATAGACAAGACGTCTCACAAGGCAATGTTAGCTTTACACCCCCACCCTTTAACACACCTCGAACCGTGCAGGTCTTGAATACTAGATGCTTGCTGGGACAGTTGCCTGCGTTGGTGAGCATGATAACATGATTCAAAATGCCCCCAGATGACCTCATATCTGACTTTCGTAGCGATCGTATTCACGTTGTGCAACGCACCTGGTCTCGCTCTTGCATCGGTTGTCCTTGCCTTCCTCATCCGCGCTAACAAAGCTTATTATGCGCTGGAGAAGAAGATGCAGGAGACGCAAGCCAGGTCTGAGACAACTATTTCTGAACTACAACGGCATATGTCGACCTTAAAGGCAGAGCTTCAATCAACAAGCGCCCACAACCGTGCCTTAACAAAGATGCAGGAAGCTATTGTTGAACTGCGAAGGAAATTATCGACCCTTGAGGCAGAGCTTCAATCAACAAGCGCCCGGAACCGTGTCTTGACGGAGGAGAACCAGGAGTATCTAAAGTATTATGCGCTGACGCAGGAAATGCAGGCCAAATCCGAGACGACTATTGCGGAGCTACAAAGACATTTGTCAACACTCGAGGCAGAGCTTCACTCAACAAGCGTTTGGAACCGTGCGTTGGTAGGGGAAACTATGGCGTACATGACCCAAATCGCTGCCGACACCCAGGCCCGCGAGACCCTCGATCAAGAGTTCGAACAAGCCAAGGCGACTATTTCAGTTCTTCAACGAGAACTGAAAGACAAGACGAAGGAAGCGAGCGATTGGAAAGATCTTTACCTGCAATCTAGTAATAGCCCGACCCACAGGCACGCGGTGCAGCGGGGCGACACCCCATCAGTGTCTGTGGCAGGGATTATAGCCGAAAAAGACCAAATGATTGAAACACTCAGAGATCGATTATCCGAGTGCTATATCCAACTCACCAGTCGATCAAGTTCGGAAGCTGCGACGCTGGATTCACTGTGAGTGCTTAGTCCTAATGCAGGCATCAGCTAACTCAGAACTGGAGCATACTCATGACAGCCTTTGGCCTCCGTCCACAGTCCCTCGGCCTCGGCCTCGGCGTGTTCAGTCCTATGGAACTCAGAGCTTGCCCAATTCCTCCGCGGGTTCTCCGGAAAGCCCCGCATGAGGATCTATGACAACGACCGCAATCAGAGTTAAAGACTTTCATTATAAGAGAAGTAATGTGCATATCATTGAAACTGTAACACGCGCTACTTTCCTGGGTAGCTGTTTATGTAGTAATTGGGGACATCCAGGGGATTCAACTGGGACATCCATGGGCGAGCGAGTAATAATCGTGCTGCGAATTGGACCCGTTCATGAACACCATGTCCTGAGGATCTGTCTTAGATAGTCTCTGTACAACAAAGGAACCGAGATATGATTTTCTAGCCGCAGAATGAGAGAGGCAAGAAGCCTGGCGACGAACTCGGTTTGGCAGACGCTGTGTATGTGTGTCGTTCTGTCCTAGTAAGGATAACGACTTGAAAGGAAGGCTATTCACCCAAATCGCTGCGATACGAGGGTTGGCAATCAGGATGACAAGTAGGGATTTGGCTATCGCTTTGGGCTTCGGTAACTCCGAGATCTGCGCATCCGGGGCGCCTAGGCTATCGTGATTTTCTGTGAAGTTCCAGAGCCGACAGAGTGCGAAGGTGGAGTCGCAAGCAGTGTTCGATCGGTAGTCGGCATATCGTAGAGTATCGATTGAAATAGGCCAAAGAAACCATAAATCTCGCCTCAAATGGACGTCTTCACCGACACTAAGTGGACCACCTCCTGCCACCCTCCCCTATCAGTGAACTCGGTAATCTCGTAGCCGAGAGAAATGTCATCCGGGTTGTCGATAGCAATCTGAGGATGTCTGGAAGCGGCTTGACAGCGTCCTGTAGAATAATCAGACGGGATCGAGCTGTTTCGGGATTCACCCAGATTGAGGAGGACGCGGGCTGTTGACTCTGTCGATTGCTTGACGGGATCGCAATTAGGGATCAATTGTTTGCCAAACTCCTCTGTTGCAAGTATTGATTGCCGCTTCGGCATCTACATCAGATCTTCGGCGCTCTTGGCCCGCTCTTCCCAACTGCACATTACGCTGCGCGTCATAAGCAGCCAGATCTTGAACGACCGCTGCACCACCAGCCTCTCTACTACATACTCTACGACCTTGTCTCAATCTCTGCAGATATCCAAGCAACCCTGCAAGGAAGCAGAGCAGTAACGCATTGACAACGCACGCACAGATCTAAGCCCTAGTCGAAAGAACTGCCTCATGGCTCCTGTGCAACCCGGAGGTAAGCAAACCTCTAACGCCTAGCAGTCCCTCTTGACACTCATAATGAGACTCCTCGCTACTCTCTTGCCCATTTCTACTCTTGCTCTGCAAATTACCGACAACCGATCGAACCCGAACTACTCGCGACTCTTTAACGAATGCACTTGCTCTGCAATTCAACGTCGGACCATCTCGACTTTGGAACTGGACTCTTGACGGGCAGAACCCAAAACATCACCCAAGCCCGAACCGATAGGCAACTATCCTTTCGTCATCTTGGTCACAACCTGCACACTCTGCTTGCTGTTCATCCTTTGGAGACGTGCACACGGACTGCGGAGAGTCGTATCGCAGCGGTTAGGGTGAGTATACCCCTTCCTTCCTCGCCTCCTCACTAATCTATAATGACACGATCCACAGCTTGAAAACACTCTCCGGTTCCTCGGCCTCTGAAGAAGGCCAAATTCGGTTGAGCGAAGACGACGGCCCCTCCTCCACCTCCTTCCTCACTCCAGACGACTACGACGATGACAACGAGCACCTCACATACAACGACAACGAGTCTCTATCCGCCCATATGAAACGTGTGACAAATGCTTGGAGGGAGCCTACGATTCCTCCTGCCTTGTTAGCGTCTGAAGGACAAGCGGATTCGAACTCGTCCGCGTCTGCCCCATCGCCAGCGCCAGCACCAGCCACGCCGTTAGTGAAGCTGGAAGACTCTGGATCCCCATCGACGTTGCGGTCATAACTTGATATTGAATATTCCCGTGAGCCCCATCTTCCTCTTCGCTTTGGTTCCTGCGTTGACACGATCCCTAAGCAGACTTTATGCTATATCCATTTTAATAATATATCCATACGTTCAAGCACCGATCTTACCAGGGGAAAGAGTTCATTGAGAGTGTCGCACGTACGCTTGCTCCTAGTCATCAAACCCCGAAGAAGATTATCAGCTGAGAGGATCTGACCGCTGATGCTTCAGTCTCTTGTCCAGCTGGCAACAGCCCGCTTCGCAGTATACCCTTTCCCTACAGCGTATTTGTGGTACAGTGGCTGTAGTTTCACGGCCTCAGAATAATCAAATATTCAAGTGTCCAAAGCGGAGCGCAGTCTGTTGATGCTTAGTTGGCCGTAGGCGAGCGAGATGTTGTGCCTGTTGGGACCTCGTGCCGTTACTATTATACGAGCTGTGATATTCATATATTATGAACCGGGTGGGCTAATCTGGATCTTCGCGGTGACCACTGCGTAAAATCGCCGTCCGAGGATGTGGGTCTACGGAGTGGCGCAAGGTCGTCGAAGACAGTTTCGGTTGGCGTCTCCGAAGGCCCTGTCTTCGACGGCGTTGGAGTGGTCTCGCTAGGCCAAATTGAAAACTTGGACTTGGGTAAGGTACACAGTGTCCAGGGTGGCTGAACCAGCTGCAGCTGCGAAAGGCATTCGGCTAATCTATCTTTCAGGTCCTCAACTTTACGGTCCTTTTCGGATATTTCCTCCTTTTGTCGGGCGACGTTCATGGTGAGGATTTCATCAGTTCGTGTGAGAAAAGCGATTTGCTCATCTCTGGCACGAACGGTGAGCTCCAGTTCCTCCACTCGATTCTTGAACCCAGCGATATTTGCCTTTGCCTCGGTCTGTATTTCTTCCGCCTTCAAGAGCAGCTCCGCGTTCCTAGATTTTAATTGGGTGCCCTTTGCGGCATGTTGGACCCTCACGTCGGAGAGGAGCTTTCTCGAGCGTCTTTTACTCCTTGATAAGGCTTGAATGATTCCCTTGGCAGCGATTGAGGCAGCCATGTACTTCTTCTCCTTGTTCATCAAGGAACGATTTCGGGCTATCGCCAAAAGGAGCTCAGACTCGAGCGTCTTCGCCTGCCTCTTCAGCCCCGCAAGTGTCGCTTCGTACTTGGCCTCCCTTTCCTGCCCCCTTAGCTCGGAACTCAAAGCTTCAAGCTCCTTTCTCGATTCGTTGAGAAGGTGGAAGAACGCCACTGATGCGAGCGCAAGCCATGGCAGTAATTGGAACCCCAAGACCCCGAGTCGGATTACTGCTATCGATTCAGTAACAGTCAACGCCAGAGGGTGGGTGCTCTTCTAGTTCACTTACCAGCGCCATCTGTCTCGACGAGCATCTGAATTGGTCGGAAACGCTCAAGACTAGTACAGGGATATCGTTGGATGAGACGCGGTGCTAACGTTGGAGCTCCCCCAAACCCAGATATCGAACGAATAAGTATGCCTGACTCGTTACAGGCACGTGTGCAGCCAGTGGACCGCCTCATCCAAACCTCATTCGAAATGGGATTAGAAGCGTCACTGCCTTGCTTCTTTCCTAGAAAACGATTGTTGTATGACTCTGATCTGATAAATGGCCATGACCGATCATGGTACTGCCTGAGATCTGGCCATCCACCAAATCCCACATACCCTGGGTGCTTTCCTCTGCCGCAAGCGCTAAGGTTATATCATAAGCGCCCCTTCCTGTTGATATGGCCAATGCAGATTGACGAGTAGTCGATTCTCGCTGAGGGCTGCTTATTGACGCCCCACAGTGGACCTGCGGCAATTGTTCAGCTGATCTGTGCACTGGAACTGACAATGTGAGTCAGTGGAGATTATCGGTGGCAATTAAAATGCGTCTGAGAATAGGTACTGTGTATAACACAGGATTAGATAGCTCTTTCTCGGGGGTTTCCATATCTAGTGGTGTCAGTGATGGGAGACCGACCTTGGAAACTTACACGCACACACCCACACTGACCAATGAACCGAGTCGCTGCTGAGCTCCGATATTACAGAGCAAGGGAGCAACGGCTAGGGCAGCTGAGATCAGACGACATGGTATAGTGCAACGAGAGAATGCGAAATGATGCTAGGCTTGGAGTCTGGGTGTAAGGTTTGGTGTTTTTCAGGAAATGTTAATTCGCGGATTGTACCACGGTAGGGACATAAATGCCAATCCGCATGTTTGATATAACGTGGACACTCGGCGCAAGATAAACAGCAGAGAGGCACTCGTAAAGGATCGTTCCGAATCATCAGGGGTGCGAGCTGCCGACACCTAGTAAAGCCGTCGTCTCTGACCCGAAGTCTCTTAGAAGGGGCAGCCGGATTCTCTCCCTTTGGGTGAGAACCATTGAGAACTCATTTCTGAACCCGTGATACTACAGGATCTTGGGGTGAATCGCAGCTGAACCTGTCGGAATGATGCATTACGAGCTTTCTGTAGTGGATCAAATGTTCGTTAGAAGAGGCAAGGAAGGGGCTGACTTCCGAAATTTTGGGGTTTCGATGCCTCGTCGCCAACTCGTGACGTTCATAATTTTGTATAAGCGCTTATAGAATTAAACATAGAATCAAAAATGAAGTCTACTTGTCTATGTCTGCTTGTACAAAGATGTGAACGTAGGGATCTCTTTGATGGCGTTTTCGACTGTTCCAGTCCAGTTGTTGTAACACTCTTGGTAACAGTCACAGGTGTTGTCCATGCCCTCAATCGTCCACAACGTGAAACACGCACCATCGTCCTTTGAGCCAAAAATTATTCCCAGATGCTTCGAGAACAAAGACTCGAGAGAAAATTTGTTGTCAACGACCCATCTCAGGAAATCGGTGGGGCCTTTGAATTTCGAAAGCTCAGCCATCGTCGCACAGAAGTAATACTTGGGCCAGTTCGTCCGACATGACTCTTTCCGAACATTTTCAAGGCCCCAGCATTCAGGAATGACATCGATGTCATAATAATATGAGCTCCGGAAGGCAGTATCCAGCACGTCAAGCCAGGCTTGTTTGAGCCGTAGCTGTACCACGATGGGTCAGTAGCGATACTTCAAGTTGAGCACAAGACCACATACCCAGGCGTAAATCACTGAGCGATCGTGCCCGAGCCGCTTCACAACAACGTTGAAGCTCTCAGCGATGATATAGGGCGCTGCAACATCTGCAACTTTGGGATAACCATACTTCATGGAGTACGATAGACACTCGAACGGATGTTTCTCAAGGACGGTCCTGATTGTAAAATTGATCAGTTATGCCGAGGGAAGAGGAAATATCTCGGGCGTACTGGTTTGAGAGAATATGGGCATTGCAGACAGCCATGGCCGACAAAACCCTCCACTTCTCAGCTGCATCCGCCAGCTCAAATAGCCTCTTCCCTATAAGCTCTGACAGGTCCGGGTATTGCACCTTGTGCATGAAGCGCAACAAATAGGAAAGTGTCTCAGATGTTTCCTCGAAGTCGACAACCTCTGGGGCTCCCGGTTGAGCTGATAGAAGACCTATTGGAGGAAAGCCTTCGCTGTACATGTCTAAGTTTGATTTGTGTCCACCTAAGAGAATACCGTTGGAGGATTTGAGGATGATATCGACTGGAAGTTGGCATTCGGGGCCGACTGTCGATGAAGAGAATTCGTAAGCCGAAGGATTGCGGAAATGGCTGTTGGGAACGCACCCGGGCATGGAGCTTGTTGCATTGAAGCGAGTGGCCGTACGCTGTACGCTTATAAAATTGTTGAGAGTAAATTGGAAGGGAGGAGCGATGCCCCCTAAATACGATCCATTCCTGATCGGAGCTGAATGAATCACACGGGTCAATGGAGCCGGCCGAGTACATAGCCAGTGTTAAGGAATGCAGAACTGGGCAAATTGAAAAGAACCGGTCTAAGAGGTAGCTGCCAAGACATAAACAGAAGTGAACGAATCGAGGACCTATCTTTCACTATACTTAGGGATTAGGGATTAAGGATAATAGTTACCGATAGCTCCGGGCAAGGCCGCGCTGTGAAAACATGTCAACAGTTAGCATTGATTAACCTTCAACAAGAGACATACAAGGCCAACATCACACTTCCCTTCCACTATGTCATTTCCACTAAACTGTGTAGCCACCCTAAATTAACTGGAAACTCGATAAAATTAAAGCTACATTTATACCAAAACTGGAATGATTGCCCCGAGGACCGCGCCACAGGCGCTCAAGTTCATAAATACGCCCTACAAAAAACCCTGAATTACTCCTAAAACCCGGGGCCTAAGCCGCTTGCCTACGCGAAGCTCGCAGAGCGGCGCACTGACGACATATTGGCGGTGGATTTTCAATAGGTGTTGTCAAACTTGCACCATCGTCGGATGATGCACCATCCTGACTGGGTCTGGTAGGTGAATTTGTTCTGGAATTCGGACAACTCCGAGTAGCTGCTGGTGGGGGAAGGGGACCCGTCCTCCTAGTACCAATTCTGTAAAAAAATCATATGCTTCAATTTCAGGTTGACTGACCGTCGCACTAGTATTAAGCACTCACAGCTTCGTATGCACCGGCATTTCAGCTTCCATACACTTAAGTTGGGAATAGCACTCAGAGAATCGATCTCGGAGTTCTTCAATTTTTTGAGTTTTTTNCGGCGATTATTGCTGTTAGCGACAATTCAGACGCGTCGTGTTGCGTCGTGAGAGATGGCCGTGCTGAGAAATGATATTCACGATACTTGGAATATTCCTTCCAATCTTGCGCTTCTTTGGTTCTCTCCTGGAGTTCTCTTTGGAGTGAAGAGATGGTCGCCCTGCCTTGAGTGACTTCCTGATCGAGAGCCTCGCGGACCATGGAAATCTGCTCTTCCCTGTCCTTGATCGTGGATTCAAGCCCTGAGTTCCGTTCCATCAAGTCTGCGATGGTTGCGTCATGCTGGGCTACCGTGCCTCTTGCTTTAGAGAAGCCTTTGGAAAGTGTATTGATGGATTCTTGCATATCAAGGGACCGATTTATGGACTCTTCGTTCTCCTTTGTCAAGGCACGGTTCCGGGTGCTTGTCGATAGAAGCTCAGCTTCGAGTGTCGATACGTGCTCTCGGAGTTCAGCAACCGTCGTCTCGTATTTGGCCGCCGTTTCCTGCATCCTCGTAGCCAGCGTATTATACTCCTGTCTAGCATGGACAAGGAGAACGAATGTAGCTAATGCAAGAGTTGACCCAGGTGCCCTGCAAATAGCAAGTATGAAAATACCTATCGAAATATCTTTCGTCAGTGTTGTTCATTTCAAATTGTGTTATCAGGCTCACCAGCACAAGCAATTGTCAGAGCGAGCATCTAGTGTTCAAGACCTACACCGTGACGAGTCGAGGTATGTCTCATGAAATCTAGTGAATGACATCCACTTTAATACTTAGTGTCAATGACGGTTGATCCCACTTAATCGGCAGTTCAAGGCTGTTCCTACTCATTTTGACTGATGCACTGCCAGAGACAGCGCCTCGCAAGCGCCAGTGAGCCGCGCTGCCGTAAGCGAACTCGAAAGGCTGAAATTTGTTTTTTGGGTTGAAATCCGGGGNTATGGGACATTTGACGGTCCTGAGGGTCACTGCGTAACTTCGACCTTTCTAGTTCTAAATCAAACACAAGATGATTCTGAAGGTTGTGTGAAGGATCAGACAAAGTCACTATTGGCGTCATCAGCCACATTTTTAGCGCCGTTTGATCAAATGCTGTGTGAAGTCGGTGCCGGTCACCTGTCATCCGACAAGTGAACCGGTCACCAGGTTCCGGTTGGTCAATTCCAGTCAACATCTCTCTTGTACTTTCACAAAAGCCTAGGACGGAGTAAGGAACGAGCGGAGAGCTCGGATCATATCTATGCACAAGCGATGACAAGTCGTTCGACGATCTCTATGGACAGATTGGTGCATGCATAACTGCGGCACGACGTCACCAATCTCTTGTAGTATTAATCCACTTTAGGTAGTTGCGCACCCGCAAGGATGTCCTCCCTTCAGATCCTACGGTGGCCCTGGCTGACCGAAAAGCCTATTTCGCCATTTCCACTCCGTCTCTAAGCTCATTTCCACACGATCAGAATATTTCTTCTGGTCACATACAATATTCTGAATGTTGGAAAAGCGAGCCCTAGCGCAATGCATAAATTCATTTGCATCTAAACACCCCTGTGAGTCATCGTCATCGTCATAAGCTTCAAGTTGACGTCTGCGTCTGATGCGGTGTCAGCCTACGGAGTATCAACAACAAGACCTGCGACTCTGGAGTCGATCCTCCGAAACACACTGCTTACCCTGCTAGGTCCGGAACTCTGAGAGCTTTGAGTGCGGTTGCTAAAAACCTTTTTGAAAGGCTGTAAGGGTGGACATGGCACTTGGGGAGTGTGTCGTACGAAAGAAAAGAATTGGGCTTCAGATTGTACATACTGGCTTAAACTTGGTCATCTGGCGACTAGCACGGCGACACGTCCACGCATTAGCCGAGGCCCCAGCCTGTGAAAGACTACCGCGACCCGTCAGTTTACGCAACCTGCGAACGTAATGTCTTCCCTCTTGAAAAGAATTTTGCGTAGAAACCCCCGGGGAAGTGGGGATACGAATAAGTAAGTGTGCCCAGGAGTTAGCCTTGCCGCCTCAATTCAATTCAAAATACAACGTCGCCCCCGTCTCGTGTTGGTGACCTCATGAGCGCCATTCTAGCTATCGAAAAACAGATCAGATTTCATTTTGTTGTTTTCAGAGCGATGGTCTTATCAAACGACACTCAAACCAAACCAAAAGGAGCGAATGACAGGCACGAGATGCCAATATTTCGATCTTCAACATAGCATCACTCTAACAACCAGTTGGACAGAAGTGTTCGATCTGTTGACGATGATCGGGCGGCAAACGTTATGTTCTCGTCAGATTCTTCGCTGGCAGCAAACCCGCAACAATCAGTCCTGACAACGGCAGTATCAGACAGGTGGTATATAACAACTAAATACCATGAATTCGATGTACAACGATATACGACCCTCTAATACAGTCCCCGAACGTTGCAGGTTTTGACTACCATGCTCCCGAAAGCAGCTACTGGCGCCGGTGAGCCTGACAACATGATTCGAAAAGCTCAAAACTAATGTTAGGGTTGACTTCGACAGCAATTACTGTGTGCTTGGCACTTTTCATTCAAGCTAGGCACCAGGAGCAAAATGCGCTAGCTATGACGGTGCAGCAAATGGAGTCCAAGGACGAGGCGACAATTACTGAACTTCGAGAGCGCCTATCGACGCTCGAAGCACAACTTCGCTCAATAAGCGCCGAGAACGATACGCTGACAGAGGAAATCCAGGGACTCCAGGCTCGTTCCCTTTCCACGCAAGAATCTGTTGGTACCCTTCTCGAAGGCCTTTCGAGCGCAAGAGAAAGGGAAACTCAACATAACGCAACGATCATCGAATTACAAGCAGCGCGGGCCGAGGACGAGACAACAATCGCTGACCTACGGCAACATTTATCGACGCTCGAAGCACGACTTCGTTTAACGAATGCCCAGAACCATAATTTAACAGAGGAGAACCAGGCGTACAAAGCCGACTCCCTTGCCATGCAAGAATCGATCGATACACTGTCCGCAGACCTGTCGAGCGCAAGAGAGGAAATAACTCAACACAACACAACGATCATCGGTTTGAAGAAAGCACGAGACGAGGAGGTCACAGAAATCGCTCACCTAGTGCAACAACTATCGACGCTTGAAACACGACTTCTTTCCACAAGTGCCGAGAGCCGTACCTGGGCGGAGAGATACGAGACCGACTCCCTTTCCAAGCAAGAATCCATCAACACCCTTTCCGAAGACCTTTCGAGCGCGAGAGAAGAAGTAGCTCAACATGACGCAACGATTACAAACTTGAAGAAAGCGCAGGCCGAAGACCAGTCGACGATCGCTGATCTACTGCAACAATTATCGACGCTCAGAGCACGACTTCTTTCCACAGATGAGGAGAACCGTGCCTTGCTGGAGGAAAACAAGAGATACGAGGCCGGCTCCCTTTCCATGAAAGAATCTATCAAGACCCTCTCCGAAAACCTCTCAAGCGCAAGAGAGGAAACAACTCAACATAACGCAACGATTACCGACTTGAAGGAAGCGCAGGCCGAGGACCAGGCAGCGATCACTGATCTACGTCAACAACTTCTTTCATCAAGTACCTTGAACGGTGCCTTGGCGAAGGAAAACAAGGGATACGAGGCTAAATCCCTTTTCATGCGAGAATCCATCGACACTCTTTCCAAAGACCTCTCGAGCGCAAGAGAGGAATTAGCTCTCCATGAATCAATGATTACCTACTTGGAGGAAGTGCAGGCCGAAGACCAAGCAGCGATCATCGATCTACGGCAACAACTATCGACGTCCAGAGGACAACTACTTTCGAAAAGTACCGAGAACCGTGCCTTGGCGGGAAAGAACAAGAGACACGAGGCCACCTCCCTTTTCATGCGAGAATCTATCGATACCCTTTCCCGAGACCTTTCGAGCGCAAGAGAAGAAGTAGCTCAACACAAGGCAGAAATTACCCGCTTGAAAGCGGCGCGTGCCAAATCCGAATCAACGATTGACAAACTCCAAGACCACTTGACAAAGCTCTCGAAAGAAAATTCTTCAATGAGCGCCCGCAACGCGGAAGAGAACACTACAAAATTCAGTGACCTCCATCAGCGACTGGAGAAAGCGACAAAAGCAGCGACCTATTGGCACGATCTTTGCACAAACGAACCGAAGTATAATTTGCCACCGCAGAATGCGAGAGAGAAGAAGCCTGGCGACGAACTCGGTATGGCGTAGCAGACGCTGTGTATGTGTGTATGTAAGTTCAAAGGTTGGAGAGGGCCACTCGACTGACCACCAATCCCCAGGCTGCATGCTGGGTGTTCCGGCCCTTTCAGTCCGGACCCCAGGGCGACGATCCTACGAGATCCTCCCAGCCTCCATCTTGCAGAAGCTGGTGGAGCAGGGAATCCTATTCAGCAGCTTTGTATGCTGCGAAAAGGAGCTGCGTTGCACAGCACACTATAACCATCCTCACTCTGATCTAATAGCAGAAAAGAGCAATCGCAATCGTGGAATCACGAGTAGCTCGTGTCCGATCGGTAGTCGACATATCGCAGAGCATGGATTGAAATAGGTCAATGGAAACCATCAGACGGGATCGAGCTGTTTCGAGATCCACCCAGCTAGAGGACGCGAGCTGCGTTGGTTGCTGAAGGTTTCTCTCTATCCTCAATTGCCTGCCGAGACAATGGTCGACGTACAAAGCTTCGAACCCCCATGGTGACCTCTGCCATGGAAGGAGAGCGAACTGTACGGGCTGTGGAAAAATGACATTGAGCCTTCGCTACGCTCCTCCTTTGGCATTGGCAGCAAGATGAGAGCAGGGGGAAAGCCGAGAAGAGGAGGAAAAGACGTCGAAAAAAACGTAGTCTGAGAGCCAGTCGTGTTTGATTGTGACAGTACACTGCTCAATAGAGAATTCGCAGGAGCGACGACGGAAAGGGAGGTTGACCCCTCGGAGTGCCGGATCATCGATGATCGATGATCAGTTATATAGTGTAACATTGATTGCCGCTTCGGCATATCCATCAGACCTCGGCGCTCTTGGCCTGCTTTGCATATTGCGCTTGTCATGGCAGCCAGATTTCGAACGACCACTACACTAATGGTCTCCCTATCTCGTTCCCTAAAACCTTCTCTCAATCTCTACAGATATCCAAGCAACCTTGCAAGGAAGCAGAATAGTATAATAACCCATTGACAACGAGATCTAACTTCAAGCCGACCCGTCGAAAGAACTACCCCATGGCTCCTGTGCAACTCGGAAGGAAACAAAAGTCTGGCGCCTCGTGAACTCCCCTTTACACCCACAATGAGACTCATGGCTTTCTCTTTGCCCATTTCCATCCTTGCTCTGCAAATCACCGACAACCGATCGAACGTGAACTACTCGTGACTATCGAACGAATGCACTTGCTCCGCCGTAATTGAACGTCGGATCATCTTGACTTGAGAACTGAACTCTTGATGCGCAGAACCCAACACAAAACTTAAGCCCGAACCGATAGGCAACTATCCCTTCATCATCTTGATCACAATTAGCACACTCTGCCTGCTGTTCATCATCTGGAGACGTGCGCACGTCACGGCGTACTGCGGAGAGTTGTATCGCAGCGGTCAGGGTGAGCATACCCCTCCCTTTCTTGTCCCATTCAGAAGTTGTATGACACGATTCACGGCCTGAAAACCCTCTCCGGTTCCTCATCCTCTCGAGAAGGCCAAATTCGGTTGAGCGAAGATGACGGCCTTCCTCGACCTCCTTCCTTACTCCAGACGACTACAGCGATGACAACGAGCACCTCACATATGCTGACGGCAATTCTTTGTCCGCTCGTATGAAACGTGTAACGAATGCTTGGAGGGGGCCTACGATATTGCCTGCCTTGTTAGTGTCTGAAGGACAAACGGATTCGAATTCGTCTGCGTCTACGGCTGAGGTGCTCTCGTCGGCACCAGCACCAGCCGCGCCGTTAGTGAAGCTGGACGAGCCCGATCCCCTTCGAAGTCGTGGTCATAACTTGATATTGATATTCTCGTGAATCCTACCTTCCTCTTGGCTCTGCCTCCTTTGTTTACGCGATTCTTGAGCAGACTTTATGCTATATCCATTTTCATGAAATACCCATACGTTCAAGCACCGATCTTGCCAGGAGAAAGAGTGCATTGAGAGCGTCGCACTTACGCTTGCTCCCAGTGACCTGAAGAAGACAATCGAGTGAGAGTACCTGATGGCTGATGCTTCAGTCTCCCGNCCCCAGCTGGCAACAGCCCGGCTTTGCAATATGTTAAATCCTTCCCTACAGCGTACTTTCAGTACCTTGGCTGCAACTTTACTGCCCTAAAATATTCAAGTATCTCAAAGCAACAAGAGATTACGCTCTCACCTGGGGTGGAGAAGACCACTTACTCGATGGAGAACTTCAAATTTTTGCTGATGCGGATTACGCCAACAACTACGATAGGAAATCGTTCTCGGGATATGTCATTTTGATGGCAGGGGGGAGCTATTGCTTGGAGCGCAAAGAAACAGGCCACTGTTGCGCACTCAACACCAGAAGCAGAGTATATTGCAGCTACTCATGTAGCGAAGCAAGTGCTATGGCAGCGAAGTCTATTTCAAGAACTTGGATTTCACTTACCAACCCCAACAATCATTTTTTCCGATAACAAGGCGGCCATCACCATCGCGCGTCACCCAGAATTCTTTTCGAGGACGAAGCATATTGACATTGCGTGTCATTTTATTCGAGACTATGTACAGAAGGGGACTCTTGATTTAGTCTATGTGCAATCAGCCAACAACCTCGCAGACTTATTTACAAAGCCCCTCAACCGTAATATACATCAAGACCTTACTTACAAGATAGGCGTTATCTCGAAGCAAGGGGGAGTGTTGTAAGTGCTTCGGATCACGAGCACTATTTACCTTTATTTGTACACCACTCGTCTTCTATTTCGTAGGGTATACATTCTGCAGTAGGGTATGATATATATCGATACGGACTTGGACTCAATCATTCATTCCTTTTCACCCCCTCCTCGTCGTTACTCATAACAACAGGATGGACGCCTGACCGACCCGAACTGAAAAAAGCAAAAAATCAGGGAAGAGAAGGGTTATAAGATGGGAATTAGGAACGTCCTTTGCAGACTGTATACATCATACGTCTCAAAATTTCTGATCTTTCTCGCTCTGCCTCTTTCTTCGATCATTATTTTTCTCTCTCATTTTTCGTTGAATTTTTCAGAAAGTCAGCAGATCGTATTACTGTAAAGAAGAATTTCAACCCCAATTCCCGTGGCTGGGGAGCAAAGGGTGGCCACCACCGAGGATCGACAGGGCGGGATAGACCAAAAAGGGCCAGGAACGGAGTCATTTTGTCTCCGCTATCCCAGCCCCTGGGTTAATTTTAGCGAGATCACGGGCGCATGGTCGCCGAGACTGTGTGACACGACTGAAGGACAAGTCTTCTCCTCACCGTTAACAGTCGCTGAGATTGAAGATGCCGAAGACCACCTTCAAAAAACCAAAAATAGCCCATTCAACGGTTACTGGGTTAGATAGTAACTAGCCACGGTGTGTCTGAAGGCTTCTGTTTGAAGAAAGATTTGATGCATTGGGAAAAGATCAAGCATTTCTACGATGGGACCAGCTTCTGTTATATTCCATATTTTTCCCAGTAGGGTGCGGCATTCATTGTTACCGGGAGAACTCGCACAACATCCCAGGCATAAGCCAGCCAAATGTCGGACAAGCGGCGCGCTGCGAATACGAGGATACCCAATTCATAGTCTTCATTCAACCTGATACGCTAAACATTGAAACAAAGCCACGCGGCTTGATGTCCAGAAATCGCATCCCGGTTGCACCTCTCAATTATATGGTATGAGAATGGAGTGGCTTTTCTTCGGTTCAAAACATTATCCTGTGATTACTACCTGAATACTTGAGAACTAAGTAAAATCAGGTTTATCCCCGACGAAGGACCTACTGACGGGAAGGCGTCTGAACCCCGGCCCTATATCCGAGTTTCGAAGAGAGAAAAGAAGAAGCAAGTCACTCGAAAGTTAAGAAATGGATCGATATCCACGATCTTGAATCTTGGGCAGCTGTTGTCTGGATGAGTGAGAACCAAATCACCCGACTCCCAGAATTCCGATACCAACGAATCCCGAGTTCGATTCTCTGCCAGGGGAAGCATTTGTCCGCTCACATAAAGCCTCGACTCCCAAGAGCGAATAGAAGAGGCCAAGGACACCTCTTCGCTCAATAAAGAAGTGACATAATCCGTTCAAGACTCTACAACGGCAAAATACACGACGAGGTACCCACCACGGTACACGCAACTTTAGATTGTTTCTTCTTCGCAGGTAGCACTCTGCACGGTCCAAACTACGCCAGACCAAGGACCATCAAACGTCGTGCCGGCCCATCCTGTCGCAATCGCAATGACTTGAGCGGTGGGGACCCCGTCTGCAGCAAGGCCCTTCTCGACAGTATAAAGGCCAGCGGTGTCAGGACCAGTGACAGTACTGCTTCCGCCCTGTTGGAAGGTATGTCAGTCGCTTCATTGGTGAGAAAAACAGGAGATTCAAACCCTGATGGTTGTGCCATCTGGAACATTCCTGGCCAAATTTACCCCAAGAACTTCGTACAGGAGTTAGTCGGAGGTCTTCGAGACATATCAGTAGGCTTACTGTAATTCCATTCGCTGAACAACGGTTCGGTGAGGCCTGGAGTGCCAGAGGGACTGACAACAAAAGTGCATGCTGCAGTCGGATCAAGATTGCGTTCCTCAAGGCTGACTGGGGAAGCGTTCGCCAGAGAGACGGAAGCCAAAGCAACAGCGAGGATCGAAGAAAGCTTGAAAATCATTTTTATGTTCAGCTTGAGGGACTAGATCGGTGAGGAAAGCTTCTTGGCTCAAGTACGAAATACCTGTAGGCTTTTATCGATTTGGGAAAGCCCCACTCATTGTAAGTCTAGATTTGGGAGAGCCGACCAGCGCACACTGAGAAGGGCTTGGCAAGGCCACACTGCCCGGAGACGGGGAAGACTGGCCGTTTCATCTTATGAGATGATTCTCGTATTCCCTTTCCTTACATCTTTCGACGGCCTTTCGAAAAAGCACCGGATCCGCGTGGCTGATAGTGAACGCTCGAGGCAAGTCTCTTTGGTCACAGGGCTTATGTTCACCGTGACTGCAATAACAATACGGTTGTGAATTCCCTTCATGACAACGTGCCCTATGTCGAAGACTCGTGATTTCGCAATCAAAACAATGAACACTTGGAAGATTTACATACTGTTTCAGGTTGGAGGCCCACTACTCAACTGATGAAGAATTAGAAGCTCGCAAAGTCGCGCGCCGGTGTGACAAAGGTCTCTACCTCCTACCGACGAACCCGATTGGTGGTGGCATGTGGCGAAGCTACGCCAATGCGCGGATTAAAGCCTGATCAAGCGCCGCCTTCTTCACGTCTTCCGTAAGGACAAGATACCATATTTCTCTCCCAAGTGATGACTGTTTGAGTGAAGAGAGCTCACGTCCATGTGAGAGAGCTCGCGAGAAATTGTGTTGGAAGCTCACAAGCTCTCCTGCATCTGGAACAGGTGAGTCAGGGAAAGGATGCATCGCACATGGCGACGTCCGCCAGATCACCAAGTCAGCTCATGTCCCTGAGTTTTATTTCAGACAAAGGCGCTCAGCGCTCAATACTCGCCGACTCACTGTCAATTTTGTGAGATATCTGAGCTTTAGAGACACTAAGAACTGTAGAGGCTAAGAGGAAGAGGCCCGCTGGAAGAGAATCTAGGGTACCGTACAGCTCAAACTTGAAAAGCTAGAGTTGAAGATCAGATGGGATGTAAATCTGCAACGAGCCGGATCAAAATTCATCACGATATTAGTATCATCCGATGAATTCAAGGAGCTGGTTGGTGGAGTGAGAGAGTAACACAGGAGTCACAGCTATGACTCGCAGTGATATGTACACATTTTCCCGTATGAAGTATCAAACTTGCCGCCGTGTCTATGTGCGTTCTCCCAGCTTGATCGCCACATCTGTGGCACATAGCATTTAACCTCGAGTTAAGCAAGTGACGAGAACGGTAAAGGAGGAGCACGACAACCTTCTTCGCACGAGTGAATGAATCAACTGAAAATGTGTATACGCGTCTATACTGAATACACACGGACTCGTCGAGCCGTCATTTCGGTCGTAAACGTAAACATCATGCCTCTATCGCCAACTTCAAACTCCCCATCTATCCCTTAGCAAGTAACGCTCTGGAAAGTCCAGGTAACACCGGACCACGGGCCGTTAAAGGTCGTTCCGACCCATCCAGTAACAACGTCAATCGCTTCAGCAGTGGTCAACGCATCAGCAGCGATGGTCTGCTGGATGGTGTACAGGCCAGTGGCATCAGGGCCGGTGACGACACTGTTTCCGTTCTGTTGTGGTAAGATCGAAACGTTAGTATATGATAAGAGCGACACCTCGAGGCGTGTATGGGTGAGTGACATACATTAATTGTGGTCCCAGACGGAACAAAGTTGGCCAAGTTCCTTCCAAGGACTGATGAAAACAAATTAGTTCTAAGTGATGGAATAAACGTTTGGAGCGAAGCAACATACTGAAGTTCCATTCGCTGAACAACTCAGCGCTAGGGTCGGGAACTCCCGAAGGACTGGCGACGAAGGTGCAAGCAGCAGGAACATCCCGGCGTTGCTGGAGGTTGACAGCAGACGCAGTCACCAAAGAGGCAGCGACGAGAGCAGTGGTGATGACAGAGGAAAGCTTGAAAAGCATTGTCGTTACTTGAGAGAGAGATTGAGTAGTTGTTTGTAGGAGAGCTCGATTGGAAGGGAACTTCTTAGTTAGACTCGAGGAAACTGTTTAACCTTTTATACGTTTCGAGGACTATCCAAGTGGGTCTAGTTCTGTGACACATCGAGTCAATATTTGGAACACGAGAACGCTTCTCATGAGCGCCATCGCTCAAAAGCCCCGAGGATTGTTCGAAAACACGGAATAAGATGCCCGAATCATCTCACAAAGGCCCAACAACTCCACCGCTTCCTTGGCAGGGCAACGATGCGGAGTAGACCGACGAACGTGAAAGGTTCGGAGTTTGGAAATGTGGCTACATAAAAATAATCGTTGAATTGGACAAGAGCATTGAAGTTCAGAACTGGTCGATAGAGAGCCTTGTCTAATAATTGTTATCCCGCGCATCAAAGTCCGTCTATCGAGCGCTCCTCCCAGTGGTAATGAGTCAAAGTTCCCAACTTTATGTGGCAATGTCCTTACGCCCACCACGCGTCCGAAGCTTTCTCCTTCGCGGCGTTCAAAGAAGCGATAAAAATGACTGGGATAAACGATGGGAAAGCCGAAAGCCACTCTATTGTTGAAGACATCAACTCAATATCAAAGTATCTCGGCAGCGTGGCCTGTAGACGTTGCCTTGTGATCACCTCACTTCTGAAACGCGCTGCCAGCGCGCTGCACGGCCTGGTGGCCGGGGAGGGGTGGATTCAAGTAATTTTGATGTCAAAACAAACCTCAAGCCTGCGAGGGTCCTTAACCGCTCTTGGTGCCGCGTTTTCCAAAATGGATGATTGACCATGGATATAGTAAGGTGTGATATTCACTTCACCCCCGATGTAAGAGAATTGGACCCAGGAGAGCAACAACCGTCGGGTTGACTTGAAGTGGCGTATACGCCCGTTCCCTGTTCCAGAATACTGATAATGATCAGAGTTGCAACCTGCCACATTCTCTGGTCGGAAGCGGTTGACTTGCAATTGTCCGTCATATTAATGCAGCCGCGCCGCCAGGTTGCCATTGATGGGTTGGCCAACAGATGTAAGTAGACGCACGGAGTCGACAAGGCTCATTCGCTCTTGATTCACTTTGAATCTGCGGGGATTTCTGATCGCCATTCGCAAGTCAGGCGCTTGGATTCTAACGAGGAGTCATCCTTTCGGAGACGCCCTTGGCGTACCAACTGCAAAATCGTCGACATCGTACTTTTCGTAGATTCAGGGTCAGGCAATTACAGGACGTGACAATTTAAAGCTCAAAGGGTAAACGATTAACACTGTTCATAGAGATGAACCCCAGGTATGCCAGAATAAGCAGACTGTTACCTCACGTCCCGGCAGACCTATCGTCCGGCAAGGGCTGATGGCTTTCACGTATCTCTAAGTGGGCGAATGACGACATACGGTCCGCTACTACCGTTCCAGCATGACGAGCTCTACATTCGAGATACATTAGCACACAGATGGTAAGCATACATGCGGGTGAATGGCGGGGACATAGATAGACGATACATATCTAACCAGCAGCCTCGTCTCTTGAGGCATCTGGGAACGAAAGAAGCCCTGATCGACCACGCTCTAGTCAGGGAAGAACACAATCTAGGTCATCTACTTCCCAAACGCCCCATACGCCTTCCCGGCCCTATTGGCATTTCGTCAGCTCGTTGTAAACAATATGGGAAGAAAGAGAGCTTGACCCACCCATCGTTCACACATGGTTGGTGAAAGGAAATGGAATCCCTTGAGATCCGCCGGCGTAGTTGCACACATGATCTGCCAGTTATCGCCTCGTTGCCTGTTTTCGAGTATAGCTTCAAAACGCTAGGTAAACCAAAACGTCAAGTGAGGTTCTAGCCCATGATACGATCGAAAATTACTTACTCTCGTCATCGATCCTTTTCCCTGATCATCACACCCTTTATCGACGAATTCACCCCAGTTCGTTAAACAAGCAGGTTCATCAGAGTCGACGGTCCAATAACCCCACACGCCAGCGGCCCGCCCCTACTCACCAATGTTCCAGTTCGTGAAATTTCGTCCAAGGGCTAGGAAGATGAGGTAAAGAACTCACCAGGTCTTCACAGAATGTCGGCAGCATAGAGATGCCGTGAATCTCAACTGGGGTTTCACGACATGACTTGATCGCAGCCTCGTCAGACGGCACGTTGGTGAGCCTCGCTGTATATTGCCTCGTGGCATAGCGGAGACAATGTTCAGCCCCCTTGAGGTTCTCCCAGGTCGGCATGACCTGCTCGTCTTCCGGTGGCGGAGGTAGGGCTACGAGTCGTTGTGATAGGATCCAT
>JANBPK010000834.1:0-57283 GCA_027579435.1 Candolleomyces eurysporus | reverse complement strand
CGGATAGTTCATCGGAGAGAACATGTCGCGATTGAGACAACTCTTGCGCCGCTTTCAGTTGAGTGTTGGCCGAGGCGCGTGTCTCCTCTAAATATGAGTTTAGAAAGGCTTGAGAAGCGTTCAGCTAGAGCAGTTGGTTAGCCTGTGTGAAGAAGACCACGGCAATACATACCTTCTCCTGCAGGTCATTGCACCGATTTTGTGCTTGCAACACTGCTGTCTCAAGCTCGTCAAGTTGGTCCAACGATGTAAATTGTGCATCCAACAGGTTTACAGCCTTTTGAACCGCAGATTCTGAGGACGGAGGGGCTAATAGCTTCTGTATCTCTGGGGACGCCATACGAATTTCGGTGTGAGTTGACTATGCCACGATTCGGTGACGTTCATCCAAGCCTCGTGATATCCACAAGGGGATATCACTTATCGTGCCCCAGAAAGGCAACCAGACACTCTGATCTCCGGAGTCATGCTTTCACCGTTTTCTCTGAACTTCGTCAGCCATTCTGGCTTGGTGAACCCTTCTGGACATAATCTTTCACGTTTGTGAGGCCTCGGAACTCACACTCAGGATTTCTCATCTTTTTGCTTACTTATCTTGACCGGCACCTTCAGGCTCATCACGAGCATGCTCCAAGTTACCGCTAAACCGTTTCAGGCACCCTTGGAACTGCATTTGTCTGTCTAAAATTCACTTGTTGTTGAGGCGCGATGGCGCAATCCTTCACCACAATGAAGCATGCACAAATGACGTTGGGTGTACTGGGGTATAAAAGATAACGACATGGAAGGCCCTCTTCACTCAGCATCGACGCCCCTGTCTCCCAAATGTCCTTCCAAGAATCCGTCGCTTCCAACAACGCCTCGTACGTGAGCACCTTCGACAAAGGGGACCTCCCTCTTCCCCCCTCGAAGCATCTGGCTGTTGGTACGTCTTTTGCTCATCTCCACGGTGTTCCTATCTCGAGCTCACTACATTCATCAGTCACCTGTATGGATGCTCGCATTGAGTATGAATAGCCAACTCGAACCAGTAGAACTGGATAGGGTCGCTGATATTGCTTCAGACCTGTTGGACAGTTGGGTATCAATCTCGGAGAAGCACATATTATTCGAAATGCGGGTGGTTCTGCGTAAGGAAAACTGGTTCCAGACAGCCATCGTGACTTACACCCACCAGCAAGGAGGCTCTTCGCAGCCTTGTTATTTCGCAACGTCTTCTAGGAACCCGTGAAATCGCCCTCTTTCACCACTCCGACTGCGGCATGTTGACTTTCACAACTGAACAGCTCAAGACCATCGTCAAGGACGCTTCTCCTGGTGATGCCGTAGTTGCCGAGGCAGTCGACAAATTACAGTTCTTGGAATTCCCTCACTTGGAGGACAGCGTCAAGGACGATGTCAAATTCTTGCAAGAGAACCCTCTTCTCCTCCCGGAAACCAAGATTAGCGGGTGGGTCTATGATGTTCGCACTGGAAAGGTGGGTCAGTATCTTTGAATCTTGAAAGTCGCGCTAATCGCGTCTCAAGGTCAATCGGGTCGCGTAAAGGTATAATGTGTCTCCAAGGCGTTAAAGGGTCTTTCTGTGTTCGTGTTGTCGGCGTATTGTCTGTCTTCCAGTTTGTACTAGTACTGTACCAAGCATTCAGTTGTAGTGATATTCTTATGTAACCCAGGTAGCTATGTTCGTCCGAAAGCGGCATGGCATTCTCCGAGCTCGTGTTGTTGGAGTCAGATTTCCATTTGAACGATAGGACGAGTCATCTACCACCAGTACCAACGACATGTCTGCGGCAGCTTCTGTTCATGAACTCGAAGAATTGAAGGAGGGGCTCGAAGCGCCTGCAGTGGAAGGCGGAACGACCCTTGAAGAGGAGCGCGAAGCGGTCGATAAGCTCGTCACCGCTCCTTCCACCGCAACGGGTCCACTCATTGCCCTCGACCTGGATGATGTTTTGAGTCAAACAAATCAGGCTGTCGCTGACTGTGAGGACTCAACTCTGCGACTCGACGCCGTCTCATCCATCTTCTAAATCAATTCAGGGCACAATGATATCTACGGAACGCAGATGAAGCTGTCGGACTTTTTGTGTAAGTGATTAATGGGATTCAGTATGTAGCTCGGAGATCTGACGGCGGCGGGAAGACTATTACTACTGGAAGGCAAGTAGCCGCTGCCAGCTACTCCGTGCGTCCGTTGCAGTGCTGAAAGGAGCAGAACCCTTACTGGGGAAGCCCGAAGGAAACCTACCTCAAGGTTCGAGAATTCTATCGCACAGATCGAATCTACAACGCCAAGCCTATTCCGGGTGCAAGAGAAGGCGTTGAAAGCCTGAAGCAAATGGGTTTTCGCCTCGTTATCGTGACTGCACGGTCGGAAGACAATGCCGATGAAAGTTGGAAATGGGTGGATCATCACTTCCCAGGTGCTGTAACGTCAGCTTCTCCGTTATGCATTGGATTTACCTAGCCGCACCAGGATGCTTCGAGAGCATCGTATGCACCGGCCAATTCACGGATGCTCATAAGAAGGGCCACGAAGTCGTTACCAAGCTGAGCAAAGCCCAGGTTTGTGACGACTTGAAGGCGGTCCTTCTTATTGACGACTCTGCTGAAAATGCGATTCAATGCGTCACTGCGGAAAAGCCTATCCAAACTCTTCTTTTCGGAGCCTACGAGTGGAACAAGCGATTGAGCGGGCCCGGCGATGCTCGAGAGGAGATGGCGTATGATGTTCGCCTCGAGCGCGAAGGGGGCCGCAAATTTTGGGAAGAAGAGGGTGTCCCGGTACCCGAAGGTGCACCGCTGCACAGAGTCCGTGACTGGGGGGAGGCTATTCGGTGGATCAGAGCAAGGAAGGAAGAAGGGAAATGGCAGTAGGCGCCTTAGTTTTGATTAGATTAGATGCGGCCCAGCGGGCCGTGGGTGGATAAGATCCATATTCACATGTTCCTTAGCACCTTGGCCCATGTCTGTTCATTCGAGATTTCACCAGCTTTCGCACTTCCTTCTCACACCAGGACTGCCTCCAGAGTTTGCTCCTTGATACCCCCTTCATGGCAGTGCTGTCGACCCTTCGGTCCCAGGTGGTGCGGGAGCGCCTGGCTCAGTTCTCCAAGGTTTATGCATCACATAGACCCGCAGTCCAACGAGTCCTGAACGTCACCTTTGTGGCCTATGTTCTGGGATCTACCTACCTGAGCCTTTCCAGCAGGTCTGGTAAGCAACCAGACAGCTCCAGCTCGAGAAAGAGCAGGAACAAATCGAAGCCAGGAGAGGCAGGCAAACCCGCGAAAGTCGCAGTGAGTCTCAGTCCGCGGTCCTATCTGGTGTTCATGCCACTCATCTGCTTGAATATTTGACGTTCGCAGGTAGATGCAGTATTCTATCGTCGGCTTGGCCACATTTTGCGGATCGTGATCCCCGGGATACGTTCCAAAGAAGCGATGCTCTTAATCATGCACTCCAGTCTACTCATCTTTCGAACGGCCATCTCGTTGTATGTGGCGGCTTTGGATGGAAAGTGAGTACATTCACGAGGTTTTCAAATGCCAAGGAGATGCTAACATTTGCACCTGAAGGATTGTGGCAAGCTTAGTTCGCGCAAGGCCGGCTGAGTTCTTTTGGAATATTGTTCGATGGCTGCTTGTAGCTGTACCTGCCACTTGGACAAACAGTTGGCTCAGCTATGTGCAAAATAAATTGGCCATTGCGTATCGGACTCGCCTAACAAAGGAAGTGATCAAGCAATACCTTGGGGAGGAGCAGGAGCAGGGCCCTGACGGCAAGATATACTACAAAATCTGTACGTATACTTCACGCTCTCTTCCTTTCGCTCGCTAAACTTGTGTTCCAGCTAATCTTGATGATAGAATCAAGAATCCAGATCAGTATGTTTATACTCTGTTCAAGCATTATGGTTCTTACTTGAACCCTCTGCAGAATGATTACCCACGACATCCAACGTTTCTCAACACATCTTGCTGCAATTTATTCTAATCTCGCTAAACCCGTGTTGGACGTCATCCTCTATAACTACCAGCTTTCTCAGAATGTAGGCGCTGAAGGATTAATGGGTCTCACAATCTTGGTCAATGGAACTGCGGTCCTATGTGCGTAACTGCCGTTTTCGCCCCATTGGCAATTATCTTCAGCTAACTCTTGCGCAGTACGATACTTGACGCCGCCTTTCGGCATGTACACCGCACTCTCTGCTCAACTAGCTGGGTCTCTACGTCACACCCATTCCCGTCTTGCCGAGTTTTCTGAAGAAGTTGCCTTCATGGGAGGTGAACACACCGAGAAACTGCTGATCGAGCGAGAATACGCCGGGGTAATGGAACATGAACATCGAACACTTGACTCAAGATGGTGGTTTGGCTGCATAGAAGAGGGCGTCATCAAATGGCTTTGGGGAAGCTTCGGCGTACGTTCATAAGGCGAGAGCATTTCCGAACACACTGATTGACCGAGTTGTAGCTTGTCCTTTGCGCAATCCCCGTTTTCTTCAAGCTTCCAGGTATAGAATCTGTTGACCTTGGAAGTAGAACCGAAGGTGAGCCATGTTTTCTACCTGTGATGGAGACTCTTCATAACATCATTAATCTTTCTTTAGGTTTCGTCACGAACCGACGTTTGTTGCTGTCTTCATCTGGTATGTATTTCAAAGATCACTAATATGCCTGTGTGCTCATCGTATCTTTAGATGCTTTTGGTCGCGTTATGTATTCGTACAAAGACCTTGCGGAACTCGCGGGATATACTGCAAGGGTAGCGGAACTGTTAGAGACCATGGAGGACATTCGTAAGGGCAAATTCGAGAAAGCCCTTGTTAGTACTGCATCGCTTGAAGACAACAGCAGGAGTACGTCATCTACCGACTGGTGCCAGTTTTTGCGGTGCTGACAATGATTTCAGTCCTGCGCAGTCGCGGTCAGGTCATCGAATCCGATGAAATCCAGTTTGAGAATGTCCCGATCGTGACACCCAACGGTGATATCCTTGTTCGCAGCTTGAGCTTCCATGTGAAGCCTGGGGTGTGTATTCCGACTTCGCTTCTATTCCACCTTCATTAACATTAATATCATAGCAACATCTTCTGATTGTTGGGCCAAACGGTACGACTTCACCTCATTCTTTGGCTATTCCTTTTCTGACCGTCTTGTAGGCTGCGGGAAATCGTCACTATTCCGTATCCTTGGAGGACTTTGGCCCGTTTATGGTGGCGTTGTACGCAAACCGCCAGCATCACAGTTCATCCTGATTCCTCAACGGCCATATCTATCCCTTGGAACACTTCGGGATCAAGTGATTTATCCACACTCCAAAGCAGACATGGAATCTCGTAAGAAATCGAAATAGCTCCCCGCAACGTCTACTGATCGCTCCACTCCAGGTGGAATTGCTGATAAAGACTTACTAAAGATTTTGGCGATGGTGCAAATGGAGGGCGTTGTGGAGAGAGAAGGTGGATGGGATGCGGCGCGTGAATGGCGGGAGGCTCTCAGCGGAGGTGACCAGCAGAAGATTGCATGGGCACGTCTCTTCTATCACTCCCCTAAGGTAGGCCTCGAGTCCGTGCTAGGGTGATCTCTGCTGACTTGATTACAGTATGCTGTTCTCGATGAAGCTACATCGCTGGTTCCTCTTGAAGTCGAGGGCCGGATGATGGAGCATGCTGCGGAACTTGGAATTACTCTGCTCACCGTCTCCCATCGGCCTTCGTTGTGGAAGTACCACTCTTTGATCCTACACTATGACGGTCAAGGAGGCTATGTTTTGTACGTGTCTCGCGAACCAATCACGAGAAATATGCTAATCATCCTCTGAAGTACGAAGCTCGATGCCGAGAAACGTTTAGCACTGCAAGAGGAGAAGCAGAGCCTTGAAACCAAATTGCTCGAAGTGTAAGCTGAGATGGCCTTACTCTTGTGTTCTCTTTCTGACTCATTCCCATTCAGTCCCAAAATGCGTGAGCGATTGGCGGAGCTGAAGGCACTTGCTTCTAGTGAATCATAGACAGTTTCTAACAGCACTAATATGCTATGTATATGTACATCTTTTGTTGTACTAATTTTAAATCACAGCTATCGCCTTGCATGTGATTGGCCGCCCTCCATTATTGATCGGGGTAAACAGGAGTCGGCAGTGTCCGGCCGTGGAGCCGCATCACGCATTTTTTGCTAAGCNGTTTGCCTCCGGCTTGGATACCTGGACAGGGGCACAGCTCTACTCGATACCACCATCTCCGACGGTCTTAACCCGTCCCCGTTTCCTTTCTCCTCTCTTCTCGTGTATATTATTGCTTCCCATCCCATTCCACAGACAATGCACTTCTTCTCGCAGTCGTTCCAGTACGAGTAAGTTGCTTTGTGGTCGCTGCTTTGCAATCACGAGAGCAATTCACTGACTTTTTTCACAGTCACCCATGGTCCCATGTTGTCATTGGAATGTGGAGGAAGTACCCCAATCCCAAGTGCACACACGTGGTTAGCGTCGATGTTGTCGACCGCTCAGTAGACCCTCAAACGGGTATCATCAGGACCGAGCGGATATTGGGATGCAAGCAGAAAGCCCCCAGATGGATTGTCAAGGTATGTGCGCCATTCCCTTCGGTCCCTTGACCATATACTTACGCCTATACCAGCTCTTTGGCGGCTCAGAAGATGCATTCGTCCGTGAAATCTGCTTCGTCGACCCAGCAACGCAAAACACCACGATCACCTCTGTCAACCTTTCCCTGTCTCAATTCGCCAGCTGTTATGAGGTCGTGCGATACACACCCTCATCACATAACCGGACAGCATTCACGCAGACAGCAGAGATTCAAGCTCGCATGGCTCTCTGGCGGTCTGCTGCTGACGGGCTGGAGAAGTGGCTGTGCCAACGGTTCGAGCAGAATGCGCAGCTGGGCAAGACAGCTTTCACCGACGTGCTGAGGGCATTATCGGAAGAACGACTTGGGCGACCAGCAATGGCTGCATGAATAGACACATAGATACACCGCCTCCCACCTCCCACCTTTCTTATCGAGTAGAGCCCCCCCNTCACCCCGCAGGATAATATTTATCATCCTTAGACGATTATCCAACAGCCCTCAAAACGGTCTCCCAGACCGCCACCCTACCTTAGCCATACCATTCGTGTACACTGTACCGCACCAACCCTCATGATTCTACATGGATTTAATAACATTGGATTTTACCAGCTAAGCCTCTTTTGTCGAGAAGGGTTTCCGACCGTCCGAGTCAGGACTGAAAGGCAGGACACAGATGTCACGTCTGTCACACTGTCACGCTGGCTCCAGCGTCCATTGACAGAGGACCCTTCTTGCGCCAATATTCCTCACAATCCTCGACAATCGCGACGCGTTCACGGCGATTTCAACTAGCGATTTCGAGGTGCCAGAGGTTATAACCTACTCCGGGTTGCCCGTATCTCTCTGAGTCCAACCCACCTTTGCACACATTATCCACGGGATTATCGCCCGCCTTCTCGAAACACAGGCGATCCTCAGACCTCACATGGATGAGCTTCTTCACCATTGTCTTCGCGAACTTTCTTTCGACGGTGATCTTGGTATGTCTTTTATCATGTGATAAACGGGGATGTCGACGAGGAGAGGAGGGTTCGATTCCTGGAGAGACACATTTTTTTGGTCTTTTACTGACTTGAGCCTTGTGCTAGGCTGCAACGTCTCCCGCTTGAATGATTTCATCGCTGGATTCTATGCTTCCTCACCTCTGCCACACAACATTGATGCAGCGTTCTGCTCGTTCATATGGTCCTTAGTCGTTCAGCAACCAACTGTGGTGGTTGGCCTAATTCCAGAAGGTGTCAGCTCCGAGGTTTGGATAGCGCCTCAAACCAGCGCGAAGCGGAAAGCAAAAGCGTCTGGTCAAGAACATGTCGAAACCCGCCCGGCTCAACTGACACCTATCCCCAACGCCAAGTCCGTGCCTCTGGAAGAACTTGTTCGGGTTCATGGCGATAAACTCAGGATTGCCGTCGACGCAGACGCAATTTTTGCAGCCATTACTGGATCTCACATCAGAGTTCGTTCTTCCTCATAGATTTCAACATCTCTAACTAAACGGGATAATAGTCGGCTCGGATGAGTCCAATGGTGTATTCAGCTCTGCAAATCATCACCCGTGGACGGGACGAAGGCGTCACTGTCGTACAACTTGGTCAAAAATCGAAGTACGATCAGAAGACATGTTTTTATCTTGTCAGACAGTTGACGGAGATGGACCTCGTAGTCAAAGTCCGTCGAGGGGGTGTCGGTACACACTTCTGCATCCATAAATACTTTTATGAGCGCAGTTCGGACTGGCAAGCAATACGCGAGGAAGAGACTCAGGCAGAGGAAGCTGCCAGAAAAGGGGAAACGGCTCCTGAGGTCGATGACGAAGACGATGCCAATTCGGCCGCCCTTCAGTTTACTCCCATAGACAGCCGTCACCTTTCAAGCTTGCCTCTCGTCAAGGCTCGCATCGTCAAACTTCTGAAAGCATCTCAGAACAACATCCACGCCTCAAATAATCTCCTCCTCACACTTGTAAGCGTCTTGTTTAAGTCTCCTTTTTTAGAGCCTGACCCGTTATTTAGGGTTTCTCAAATCCAACAAAAACCGATCGACGATTCTTCCAAAGTCGTATTCGAGAATTGATACAACAAGGTGTCATTGAAAAGGTCATCGTACCTAGCAATCGAAAGAAGTCCACTGGCAGTTCCGTCAAGTGTTTCCGACTGGTAAATGAGAACGCTGAGCAAAAAGACGACGAAGAGGGGATCCTTGTGCAAGCTGACGACAGCAGGGACGACGATATTGTCGGTGCGTTGATTCACCGTGGGGATATCTTTTGTTATTGAAAGCTCGCCTAGGCGACGATAGTGGGGTTAAGGCGAACATCACAATTCACAAACAAATAATTGACCTCCTGGAGGAGTCTGGAACCAGCGGCATGACGTTGAATGTAAGCCTTCACGCCCCTTGTTGCTGAGATACAGCAGAAATAATTGTTTGAATAGGAACTGTCAACTGCTCTTGCAAACTTTGACAAGCGAACTATTGAATTGTTTCTGGCCCGAGCAGAGAAATCTCAACCGCCGAAGCACCTGGCCGACCTTGGTATCGCTGGTTTGATGGAAACCAGCGGGCGAGAAAGGCGCCATCGTTATTTTACCGTTGCTGCATACCAGAAACTTGTTGCTGCCGAACAGCTGGACAAAGCATCAGCCGGTTTCGGAGATATCGACATATCTGAAGCTGGTGGATTCTACCCGCTTCATGACGCCATGTTTTTCAACGATATTAATGACTTGCAGCGATTTCAAGACACTTTCAATCGAGTCAGCAGACCTAGCAAACGACAGTTCAAGAACCCAATACTTCCTGATGGGACAGTCAAACAAGGAAGGCCTCGGAAAAACGCAGCCAAGGATGGAGAGAGCTCGAACACCGCAAAGGGGAACAAGCGCAAACGCGATGCCACGGATGGTGCGGAGCGTGAAATGGAGGATGACGAAGCGTCTACCGCCAGGAAGAAGACTTGCGTAGATTCACCAGAATTGCAACCCCAATCTAGCAGTAGCGGTAAGTGCTCTTGTAAGGCCGCTAGTAGGTTCCCAGGTGCTCATGGCGCCTATTGTATAGTTGCCAAGAAAAGGGGACGTCCTAAGAAGGTTCAGCCGACGGATGTGGCTCAGGGCGATATTCCCGAAGGTGGCGAGGATCCATCGACGTCACGACCCAAAAAGCGGGGCCGTCCCCCCAAGCGGAAAGCGGGCAACGTCGAGGAAACCGAACCGATGAATGTCACAAAGCGCACCCGCCCAGCCGAACAGGGAGATGTCCCCACTGAAGCCTCCATTGCAAATTCCCTCTTACCAAGTCCGCCGGATGCCCCACCGGCCCAAGTTACTGAGAACCAGAACCCACTCGCCCAAGCCCCCATTCATCCACCGTTGGACGCCCAACGCCCCAATTCGAGCCATGATCAAACAGATCCAACCCAGACAGCTATGACGACAGAACCACCGATACCCCGAGAAACCCCAGCGCCTTCCGCTGGTAGAACGGATACCACGCCAAAAGGCGGACGCGGTCGAGTTAATGTGTCCCATCTCCGCAGGGAAAATGAAATATTGCGGGTTTTGGAAGAAGCAGGCGGCATCTTCAATATTCAGACCAAGGAATTCTATGATGCGCATACTGCACTGCTCGACGCGCTAGCAAAGGCTGGAGAGCCTACCAGTGCCCCTGTGGGTACTCGAACCGACAAACGGACGGCCACCCTAACCATAGATGGACTCGAGACCAAAGGAAAAGTGAAGCAACTCAAAACATCTGTCACAACACACACAGGCGTCAATAAACCGGCAAATATCGTATACCTTCCGTCGGTCAGCCAGGAGCAGCTGAACCTTTTCTTGGCTGAATTGGCCCGTGGCCCACAACCTTCAATCCCATCTTCTGGCTCCGCAGTCAAAATCCAGGAACCAGTCGAGTACGGCGCTGACCCCTCAGTCTCTTCCCGAGGCATTCTCCCTCTCCAGTTGCTTCAACTCGAGCAGCCAGGCGAGAACAAAAAGGAGCGATGGAGCAAAAACACCGCTCGAGCGAATCAACTCTTTGCCCACGATGATGCCACCATTCGAGACGTTCTGCTTGCAGAACGCACGACACTCGGCCAGCTGTACGGATTTATCGTAGGCAAGACCGCACGAGCCAGAGAATTTCATCTGTCGACGCTCGAAGCCCTTGCATCGGATACAGCATCTCCCAACATTATCCCTGGATCAAGAATCGTTGAACTGACCTATTTCTCCCATGATATCCCAGTTCGCCTGTTCACTGCATATGTCTCCGCCTTGTCTCACAGCGAACAGCTTACAAGCCTGTTCGCTACAGAGGAAGGTCGAAACACTCCTGTGAAGGACCTACCTAACGACTTGCATACTCAACTTCAAGTTGGGAGGTCAAGGGCACGCTCTCGACTCCTGGATCTTTTCGAACTTTTGTTGACCCTCAAGCTCGTGACTCCCTTGAAGCCATCGACCTCCACGCAGCCCTGGATCGCATGTTCGCCCCATGAAAGCCACCCAACAGCTTTCGACGTCTGGGTGGACCATGCATGGACATCGAGTACACCCCACGCAGCACCTTCGTATTGGTACTTCAACACCCAGGCACCGATATACCTTTGGGGTATGTCTGAATCGGATCCGCCATTCTGGAAGACAGTCTCAGTGGCCAATAGCGAAATCTCCCGAGAGTATTGGCAGCTCCTCAAAGAGGCATCCATGAATAGTCATCTCCCAACTCCTGCGGGTGCAGCCAAGCCTGCCGAACCACTCGACTTCAGCGTCAGCACAGCCAGGTCACTCCGTCGTTTGGTGTCATGGAAAGCGGATTATGTCTTGACCTGGCACCAGGCTAGATTCTTCGAGAAGTCCATAGATATCGCCAGCGGGTCTACGGTCTTGGAGGAAGAAGATTTGGATACGCGTGAAGACAAACTCAAGCGCCTATGCTGGGTTACAAGCGCTCCCCGAAGCACGGTGGAAAATTATCTTCGCACTGCACAGACTAGGATCATGAACGATCAAGACAAGATTCGCAGCCAGGTGAGGGAGAGCAAGCGACTGAAGAAAATGGAAGATACAAAAGTCGCTCTTGCACGAAAAGCGGAAGAGGCCAAGGTCAATCGAGAGAAGGAGTGGGCGTCTCTCCTGGAGAAAGTTCACCCAGGTGATCTCGGAGCTGCTGCCAGTCGTGTTGAGCGTGTTCATTTGCGCTTCATGCAAGCGGGGTCGACCAAGGATCTCGGTAAATGGGAGGGAGAAGTCCTTGAGGCCCTACGAGAAGCAGACTTGGCATCGAAGAAGATTCTGAAAGTCACGGGTAAACGTCCGATTGTGGGCCGGGTCCATCCTCCTGCGAATGCAAGCAGCGAGGTGCCTTCGACATCCAACATCTCGATTAGGTCGTTGATCGAGCAGCAACAGCCTCTACTCGACCAGGGCGTGTACAAACGCAAACCGAAGGGGAAGAAGAAAGCTGAAGGTATATCTCTCCTTGCTAGTATTCACCTTACCTTTACTGATGGGCATCTCTTAGAACCTCAGCCTGCTGAGGAAAAGAAGAGCGTTCGCCGCCATAGATTCCAATGGAACAAGGACTACGACGAACTCGCGCGAGATGCCTCCGTCATTGTCCGTGCCCGATGTCGGTCATTGTCTAGGCTGGATTGGACTGCGTTGGAACAAGTATTTCCTGCGGTTCCACGCAACACTGTCCGCCAGCGACTTTCACATATGCGAGAGTCTCCTGGAAGCGAATCATATCTTCGCAGACTTGAAGATAGATGGTATGGTCTTTGGGTCAAACACAGAGGGACAGACGCTCTTCCTGATGAGCATATTGAGAGCGCTTCCAATTTCAACCTCATCCAGCACATTGAGTTTCTCAGGCAGAACGTGGACAAAAACGCCTTGTAAGTCCTTTAATCTTTTAAGTTTTCGGATCTGACATCGCTGGTTGTCCCCAGACGGGTAGGCTTTGGTCAAGAAAGAGAGGCAGTGACAGACATCATCCCCCGTGATGTTGAAAGCCTTCAGCGACAATATCAGGTGGTAGAAGAAGCTCCAGCTGCACCACAGTGGGATTTCGTTTGGAACGCGGTCGTCGAAGAAGGTCGCGAGAAGCGTTTACTCAGCCAATGCTTGACGACGGAGATAGAGGACATGCCACATCATAACCAGGAAGCAGACGACATTGCTCTAGCAGAAGCAGCGTTGAAGGTCGGGACTTCGTGATCAAGTCTCAGATCGCAAATACTTAGTTTGACATTTAGATGGCAATGGGGTCACCTCCTGAAAACTATAACTGTGATCGCGCGTCCACGTTACTAAAAAGTGCCGGGGAAGAACAAGTGTCGATGGCAACCCAAAGACTACTTGGAAAAGGGATCTTATCAAAATCCCAGCGGGACCCCCAAAAGCAGAGACCTGGAAGGCAGCTCAAAATTTCGGACAGGTACGTTAGCCTTATCATTCCCAAATTATACAAGGGTCGTATAATGAACCATATCAATCAGCAACCAAAACGCGTTGGGTGGGGCCATCCCTAGCGACACCTATCAAGATGCAGCAGCTTTACTGGAATCGGCCCAGGGTGCAGACCAGGCATGGCGAGAATGGCCACTGACTGCAACAGACGGCGACACTGTTGCTCTCATTCACCTAGTCTCCCAGGGTCAGGTAATTAGACTGTTCTATCTGTAGTCAGGTTACGCCTAAGCTCTCCTGCAGGTTGAATTCAAGGTAGACACAACAGATGCGCAAGCTGCTCGTCATACTCTGGATTGGAACAGCAAGCGAGCAGGTAAGTTTGTTCTTTGCTTTCCTTGAATCTTGCTAATTTGAATAGATGACGATCAAATCGAGACTGCGATATCAGTCAGATATCTAATGCCCGCCAGTGCAGACTCTGAACTTGAGGAGCCTATCGTCGAGTCGGATGAAATGGATACAACGGCGTCTTCTCATTCGTCCTCCGCCCACGGGACCAATACTTCTAGCGGAGTTGCCTGTTGTCGACGACTTTCAGAAATTTCCATTGTTGATTGTACGGCATGCTTGGCTGAATCCTTTTCAGTTCTTACGACCTCTTTCGCTCCGGCAGAGCTAATTGTGGCCGACCAAATACTGGCCGATCTGCGCGGCCATGGAAAGGCAGGAATCTCAAAGAGCAAGCTGAAGGTGAGTAGAGCTAAGACACGTAGCAGTGATATTATTGGACTCATTCAGTACGACCAGGAAATGAATGCTGATCAAGAATTGATGCTTCGCATCATTCATCGACTGGTCGAGACCGACATACCGCTTTTGTATTGGACCGGATATAATGACGTTTTGCTTGTCTCTGCAGAGCACATCTCTAGCTCGGCGGTGACAGTGTCCGAATCGCCTCTCGTTAGGGTGCTGCCGAGACGTTGGCTGAATATCCAAGGATTTAAGATACAAGACTACTGGAATGCTGCACTGCGGGCTGTTATGGCGCTCGTTATTTTCCGGCCAGGCTTATCCCAGGTGAATGGATTTCTACATCTTTCTTGTCCGCGTTTCTAATTCCCCCTAGGCCGAAATTAGATGGCGCCTTCGGAGTGTCTACGACCGGCAGGAGGTGACTGAGGTTCTCGGACACCTGCAGACGGAGGGATATCTTTCTCTGCGAAAGACAAATGCCTCAGGTGATGGCTGGGATGGGGCACCTCTCGACGATCATGAGGAAACGAGGGCGTTTTGGTTCCTTGGGGAACGATGCTGGTTCTCCGTGTAAACAATGTTGCTATATGTATACTAGAATTTGTGTCGTAGCCGGGGAATACGGATTTGCAGAGAAGAGGGTGGTAATAGCGACACAGCATTGCACTAGGGCCCGTCAAATTGGTGTGGGATCGTGGTGTGGGATCTACTATTGATGGGAGTGATGGACAGGGAGGTTGGTTGTTACCAGTTACTATTGTATCGTTCCTTCATTCTCTTTCTTCCTTTTACTCCCTTTTCACCTTCTTATTTTTCCCAATATTCCAAACGGCAGGACCGTCTGTCGTCCTTGACGTTTTTGCAAGGGTCTTTTGTTGAAACCAGCAGGACTTGGTTGGCTTTGAGCCCAAGTGGCATTGTGAATTCCCTCGTTATCTTCAAGGTAAACCCCGCTCATTCAAATGCCTCAAATGCTTGCTGAACCGTTCGCACAGTCACCATGAAGGTCCCTCAATTCTGGAGCTTGCAGGCCACTTCTGCCAAGGCCAAGCTTGTCGTGCGTCCCATTCTACATCCCTCAGCTCCAGTCTCTCATATTAGCGCTAGTGGACCAGGATCTTCTTTTCACGTCTCACTATCGCTTACTTCGCCTTCACTGTCGCTCACTTCGTTATTCAAATCGGTCTGCAACTGCGAACCTTCACTATCAACGCGAATGCAGTCTCCTTCCTTGGGAGTGTCCTCGCCGAAGGCAACGCCACATCCACCTGGATGCCAATCTTGAGAGGTTCAAGCATCAGCATGTGCTACTGGGTCTCGTCTTCCCTCGATGTCGATGTCGAAACATGCTCGCTCGTTTGGACGGCAGAAGACAGGAACGGAAATTCGGCTTCGGGCTTCCCCTTGGATTTGCCTGTGTCGGTTTCCGAGGCTGCAACTTCCACATCCTCTTCAACCTCTTCCACTGTCTCTCAGACCCCTACCAGCTCGGTCGCCTCCAGTAGTTCCGCTATTTCCACGTCCACGTCCATCGTTGCCCCTTCCACCACCACCGTATTTGTCGTTGCTACTTCTGCCCCAGAGAGTGACGACGACGACGACGACGAAGAGGACGATGTCGATGACGATGACAGGCGTCGTAGGGTGTGTGACCTCTCGATTCTCTGAAAGCTTAAGCTAATACTAGTTTCATTAGAGCTACGCAAGACGTGCGCTGGAAGCCACTCGGGTGGAGGAAAATGGCAAATTTAGCGTGGTCATCACCGGCGGACCAGGCCCAGAGCCTGTTGTTTTGGATGAAACCTGTCTTCAGGCGCTCAACTGGCCGCTTTCGATGTGAGTCGACTATTTTTTGATAAAATATCAAGCCACTAATCCTCCGCTCAGCCTTCGAAACACCAAACGGGAGGATATCGTTTTCATCGCTTTCCAAATTTGGGTGTTGGGCATGTCCGTCGTTGCTATCTTGAACGAGTCCATTCCCCACATTCTGGCCTCCTTGCTTACCCACGTTATGGCAACGGCCTGGGCTGCTTTCCAGATCACTCATACCGCCAATTTCCGATCCAGCTTCGACCGTGTCATTGCCAATGGTGCCTGCTCTGGAACTTCCGCCATTCTCCCTGGGTTCTGGCAAGCCAGATCTCGCGCAGAGTGGCCCACTCTGGCGATGCACATTCTTGCGCTGATCATTTCATGCTTCTTGACATGGAAAATGGTGAAGGTTCGTTGATGCCGCTTTCCTACTTCAAGTAATCTATCTAAAATTCCTTGCAGCTCTACGGCTGGCAGACTTTCAAGCGGGTCGGAGCATCGTTGACCATCAACCGAATTTACAAGATCGTTCTGACGATGTCAATCACCATTCAGCTGTCGTTGTTCTTCATGGTTGTCACTGTTTCCCTATGGATCGACCAACTGATGAACAGCTCGATCGGCGACTTGGCATCGTTCACCACCCTGTACAAAGTATCATCCTTCGTCACTCTTGCGGTAAGTATAGCACCCCCTGTATTGCGAAGATGTTGACTAAGTCAAACACTAGATCTTGGTGCCTTGGTTGTGCCTTGGCTGGGTCGGTGTTCGCCGTGAATTGAGGCTTCCGATGTTCTTCTTCCTCATCATTTGTTCCATCTATCTCGCCGGATGGGGCGCCATGTTCTTCTCGACGACCTTCCGATGGACCTTCGTCACTTGGCGATTCTTTTCCGTCATGGCCTCAGCTTCGGTGTTGCTCACTTGTGCCTCCTTCATTCTCGGGGTCATCTGCCGTTACAACTTCGGCAGAGGTCTGCTCAGATACCGTAAGTCTAACGCTTGTATCTTCATCTACATTCCTCGTTCCTAACTTAGGTTCCAGTCGGTGCACACCAAAACATCGAAGATGACAGTCAATCGTCGACGTATTACAACGAGAAGAAGGATGTCGAGAGTTTTGCATTCCCCGCTAACACCTTGGTGCCAACTTTCGCCTCCACGTACACACCAGGTGACCTTCCATACCGTGTTGAGCCGAACCAAGCTCGAGGTCCCCGATTCTTCAACCAGGACGCACCACCCTTCGAGGAACAGTTCAACAGCATCACCCCCCCNTCCAGTGGCTCTCACTCGCAACTTGACGGATGTTTCACAAATGAAGCGCAGCGACAGCAACGGAAGCGATAGCTCATACTCAACACTGCGAAGCTACTCAAGCAATTCCTCCTCTGACCATACCCGCAAGGGCAGCCAATCTTCCTCTTCTTCCCATACCAAGCGTTGGGTTATCGAGTAAATAACTCTCCTTTTCCTTCATTCGCTCTTGAATTCTGTTTCGCTGTATTATACCAGGTGTATATCTTTTTAGCGCTACCTTTTTATTCCCTTCGCTTTGATGAAAGAACGAATGACTGATGTTGGTACGATACATACATACATGGTATGGAAAACATGAACTGGAGCACACAGAAAAATGACAAGGTAAGTTGGTGTAGTTTACCCAGGAGTGGAGTCGAAAGATGGTAACCGAGGTGTTGGAGCTTGTATTTGCTGAATTTCTTCTCGCTGGGCGGCTCGGGCTTGTCGTGTCACGTTGGTGTGCTCGAAAGCCTCTTCAACAGGCCCGCTTGGACGAGGACTCGTCACATCTGCATCTTCGTAGTTTAATAAGGCTTCTTGAACGTCGAGCATCCATCGGTGGCTGATTTGTTCTACTGCAGTGGGCCGCTTCATTGGGTCGATAACTAAGCATTGAGTAATGAAGTCGATCCCCGTTGGTGACAGCTGGCCTGGCTCGGGGAGTGGTGGATGTTGCGTTGCGACCCCAATGTGGAACATTATCGCCCTATCGCGAAATGTCAACTATGCTTTTTCTCTACCTGTCCGAATGCCCGATATGACGTACCATTCGTTGTCAAGATTACTCCAGGGCTTCTTTCCCGTTGCACACTCGAGGACGACGCATCCAAGAGACCATATGTCAGTTGCTCCATATCTTCCGCGTTTGTCGTTCTTGATGCTTTCGGGAGACATGTACATCGGTGTACCAGTCAATCCGTTACTCAGGACCGGCAGACCACCGAAGTTGGGGAAACCACCGCCTAAATCATCAACAACCCGGCGAGAACGCTGCATGGTCTTTTGGTTCTTGGCCAGGACCTTCGCAGCACCGAAATCCACAAACTTTATAACACCGTTGCCGTCCAAAAGGATGTCTATTCCGAGTTGTAAGCATCAGGGACGATGCAGGTGAAGGGCAAAAAATGCGACTTACTGTCAGGTTTGATATCCCGATGGACAATACCTTGCGCGTGCAAGTAAGCCACCCCATCCAGCATCTGCATCGTGTATATTTGCAAAATGCGTTCATCCTCTATCCGACCGTGCTCAAGCAAACTCGCCAAGCTACCGCCTTGACAGTATTCCTCGAAAATGTAGACTTTGTCGCGGTGCACCTCGATGCCGTAGTACTCGACGACGTTGGGGTGATGAAGCATCTCCATGACGCTCAGCTCGTCTTTGATCTGGGCGTAGAGGTTGGGCAGCCCGGACAGCTCCTGGAATTTGATCTCCTTGACTGCCATCAGGGATCCGGAATCCAAATTCATAGCGAGGTACACCGAGCCAAAGGCTCCCGCTCCAATAAATCGCCCTTGCTGCCACCGGATCGAGATATTGGAACTTGATGACGCCAGGAAGACTAGGGAGCGGTCCTCAGGCTTCTCGTCGTCCAAAACCCTCCCTTTGTGTTGGGTCGCCGTGCCGGATTTGGACTCTTCAAGCTCTCGCAATGATTGAGAGATCCGGTCCCAGTAGTTTCTTGTACTGGCATCCATCCAAGTTTGGTTTCCAGCTACCTGGTCGACGGGGAAATCGTCGTCGTTGGTCTGACCACCCGCCAGGTTCGAACGGAGTAGCATCTCCTGTTTCTCCTTCTCCATTCTCGCTTCGAGATTGGAACGAGCACCAAGGATGTCGAAGTGGCTGATCAAGAGTGTCATGCAGCTGGCAACTCTTTGCCGCAACATCTCGAACTGCTCGTCGGGGATCTTCAGGATATTCCGTTTGGTACGTTGGAGCGTGAACTCTAGGGCATTGACAGCCCATTTGAACGTCTTGCGGTCAGTTGGGTCGCAATCATCACAAATGAAGGTGACCCATGAAATCGCTAGCTTGACGAGGAGTCGGTTAAACCGGGTGATCGAGGTGGGTTCTATGAATTTATACGCGTGCTGGCCATGTTCAGAGGCAAAGAAGTACCAATTCCCTAGGAGATCCTGTGAATTAGGCACATTGCTCAGAATCTTCCTGACATGGTGGACCGAGTCAACGATGGACTCCGTGAGACGCGTGGTCGCTCGCGTGATCTTGCGCAACTCGCGATTGACGGTAGGAAGGTGGGCTTGTGTTTCAATAAGACAGTGCAATTCCAAGGAGCCAATCATTTCTTCGTCTTCGTCGACTATCTCCAAGCACTCTTTGAAGATCTGCTTGGCAAAGGCCAAACGTCTCTGGGGTCCGTCGGCGATCAATCGAATGTGACCTTCCTGCGTATCTAACTGAAGCCTCGGAAGGGATAGCAAGACCACCTTTCCATGCCAGATGAACTGGTTCTCTGGGGTAAGAAGGAGCAGGTATCCAGCGGCATCACTATCTGACGCAAGGTAGTCAATACCCATAACCCGAGTTCCATCGTCGTTGGAGATTTCTTCGACGTGGAAAGCTTCAGTAAGAATCCTGCGGATGTAGTCTGGTCGGTCTGCCAATGAACCTGAGGCGATAACATAGGTTCCTTCTTCTTCCASCCCCNACCACCTAGTGCCTACAAGTGCCCACCATGGTTCTCGACGTCGCCAAGGACCTTCCCATCATTGACCTGGACCTTTATCGCACACAGCCTCAAGATTCTCTTGCAGTGCTCACTGAGTGTGTAAAGGTGTGTAGCGTGCAGGTCAAAGATTCCATCAACTAAATCAGTCACAGGCTGCTGAGGCTTTGATCACCTATGGAGCCCTCGTCCTCCACGACTCTCGTGTCTCCGAGGACGATAACGCCTCCTTCCTCGACCTTATCGAGGACTACTTCGCCCAGCCGGAAGAGCAGCTGAAGAAGGACGAACGTCCAGAGCTCAGCTACCAGGTCGGTGTCACCCTTGAGAACACCGAGAAGCCCAAATGCGCCGTGGATGAGCCCTGCCTTCGCGTTATCGAAAGGCTAGCGCCCTCTGAGCGCCCTCTCGACATATATGGGCACCACCCCGATCCCAAATGCAGGTTCTTCTGGAAAATGAGCGAGAAGCCTCCCTATGAGACGGAGTTTCCTGGACTGAACGCTCCGAATGTGGTTCCAGAGGATCCGTCCCTGAAGGAGCGGTGGACTCCAACCATGCAGAAGTGGGGTATCGCCATGAAAAGCGCGTATGTATCGCACTTCCCGATTCGTGTATTATTTTTCTGAACTTTGTGACAGCGTCGCAGATCTTACGGAAATGGTAGCCCTTGGTCTGGGTCTCCCAGCGGAGACTTTCCGCAAGGCTGGTCAATATGGGTAAGTCTGCTTCATGCCAGCATGTAACCTGTAAAATAACCTTTCATTTCAGACCTCATCTCCTCGCTCCCACTGCTTCGGACCTCGTCAAATACGGAAAGAAGGATACAATCCTTGCGGGGTTCCACACCGACTTAAACTTCCTCACCATCCACGGTCGATCCCGCTACCCCGGACTCAACATCTGGGCTCGCAACACTGGAAGCAGAATCCCAGTCAAGATCCCTCCAGGCAACAACTTGCTCGTGCAGGCTGGCAAGCAACTTGAGTATATCACCGGAGGTTTGATCAGAGCTGGTTTCCATGAGGTTGTCGTCAACGAACAGACGCTGGCTACCATCGAGAGGCGAAAGACAGAGTTCCCAGACCGCCCTTTGATTCGCATCTCATCCACTCTCTTCTGGCACCTCTCTTCCGATGAGGTGTTGGCTCCTATCCCTTCCCTCGAAGCTAGGGCTCAGTCGCTTCGGGACGAATACCTCAAAGCTGGGATGGATGACGAAAATGAGACGATCTACGCACCTATCAAGGTTGGACACCAGGTTCAGAAGTAAGTCAATTCCCCTTTCTTAAGCCTCCAATAAAATCCTGATAATCCCATTAGTGAGTTGAAGCACATTGCCTTAATGGCATAAATCCATGTCTACCTATAAGAATATCTCCCTCTCTGTGTAGAGTATATATATTTAGTACCATGTTGAATGGAGCTTTTTTAAAAAACTTCAAGTCCATTAAGAAGATAATGGCGGGGTTATCCCGAACGATCGGAGAACACTTTGCAGTTTGAGAACCATCTCGTCCCATTCTGCTTCAGGGTCTGACAGCGCAGTGATCGCTCCTCCAGCACCAATGGCCCACTCTTCTGTTGCTGTATCTTCGTACGGCGGCCTGGGTGTTTTTGTGGCCGGAGCGTCCTCATACTTGAAGCAACTACGAATCGTGACCGACCAGTCCCCGCTTCCGCCAACACACCAATAACCAAAAACACCAGAATAAACTTCTCTTTCACCGTCTTCTAGATTTTGCAAGATCTCTACACTTCGTTTTTTAGGTGCGCCAGTCATGCTCCCTAAAAGTGGTGGGCATCCACGTCAACACACGTCCCAGAACTCAAAAAACCGAGTCCACATACCTGGCGGGAAACTGGACTTCAACACATTCCATCCCAAATCAAACTCCTCTTGTCGAGAAGCACTCGCTCCAGGGGTCCCTTCAATAACACTGACAAGCTGCCAAACGGTCTCGTATTCCTCTACCCCACAAAACTTGGTGACGTTGACATTTTCGCCCAAAGCACCGTGGAGATCGTGGCGGATGAGGTCTACGATCATCAAGTTTTCCGCGACCTCCTTCGGACTCCCTGCCAGCAGCTCTTCGGCAACTGCTCTCGTTATTCCTGGCCCTTTCCGGACAGTGCCTTTAATGGGCCGCAATTGACACATGGGGTTCGGTGGGCGCGAAAAGGAGAGGAAACGTTCGGGGGAGGACGACATCAAGGTTGTGGGATGGAGGCGGAAGTAGGCCGAGTGTGGGGCGGGGTTCGACTTGCGGAGGGATTGGTAGCGCTCCCATGATGTGGAAGTATTGGAAATGCTGGAATTGTATGGGATCGATATCCTCGTTTGAGCAGTCAGGCAAAGTTCGTACGAATCCCCTGCATAAAGGTGTTCCAAGGCCTGTTTGATTCGGGAAATGTAGCGTTGTTTATCCGGGAGTCTGACGGATGAGAGGGGCGAAAGGGAGAGAACGCTTGAGCTCCGTGGCGATGTTGGTGAGGAAGGAGACCGAGAGAGCCTGGTCAGATCCCTGGCAACCTTTCCAATCCATTCTTCATCGTTCGGGATCAGAGACTGAATGTGAATCTCCTTTGTTTCATTGTCAACGACAACGCTGCGTTCGACGAAAACGAGATTGACGTCTGGGTGCTTCCTTTGCTTCCGTCCCTGTAAGGGTATCTGCAGGATCGGATAGCCGACCTCGTAGCTGAAGTACCCGACGAAACCGCCCCAGAATGGGGTTGGGGATTCGTGCTGATGAACGTGCCGGGGCCGCATGTAGTTAGCTAGCCAACCCCAGACATCAAGAGTGTCTAGACTCTCGCTTGTTGTGCTTTCGCCTTGGGAGACGGATACAAATGTATCGCCAACGTAGTGGGTAACATGTAAAGTGTTTGGGAGGAGAGCTCCGATTATGGAAAATCTGCCAGGATTGGCAGCGGAATCCAAGAGGACAAATTTGGACTCTTCATCGGCAGCTCCGAAATATTCGCATATCTGCGTTAATGGTAACTGAGGAAGCTGTATTTTGGTGGTGAGCACAGAATTGGTGCGTGGTTCGGAGGGAGTGGACGATTCTCGGGTGGGTGGTATATGTGGCCACAGCGTTCCGAGATGAAACTCGGGATCGGGAGTATTTGGCGAACGCCGGGATTCCGACCAGGATGTTGCCAACGTCCAAAAGTTACGCAACACTCCCCAACCACCGTCATCAGTGCAGACCGACTCGGGGTGGTACTGGACTGCCCAGAATGGTTTGAAGGAATGTTTTATGGCCATCACAACACGTCCGTTTTCTTCGTCTTGCGCCCATGCGAGTTGCTGGATTTCGCTGGCCGACGGAATGGTGACATGGAGTGAGTGATACCGAACGGCACGAGTGTCCCCCACTCCTTTGAAGATCTCGGTCCCCGCATGGTGTATCTGGGAGATTTGGCCATGCTTGACGGCATGCAGTCTCTTAAGCTCGGCGCCGAATTCGATTCCGAGGCTCTGGAGTCCGAGGCAGACACCGAAAATTGGGAGGATATCTTCATCGTCCAAATGCCAAAGGTCACAGACGACACCAATATCTGCTGGATTGTCTGGAGAGCCGGGTCCTGGGCCGACTACGACGGCGGAGAAGTGTTTGAGATGCGGACGAAGCTGCTGGATGGACAGTTCATCGTTTTTGACGATATGAATCTGGCAATTCGGAATAGATCGACGGCACAGTGCCGCCAAACTATTAATTCTTGAGACGAGGTGTATTCAGAGGGTAAGAGGACGTACTTGTGAGTGAACGAGTCGTAGGAGTCGACGAGGAGGATTCTAGGCGCGTTCAACGCCATCGTTGTGGGCAGAGGCAATCAATTGAGGATCGGGTAATTTTTCTGCATGTAAAATATCCCCGGATGGCGGAGGTCGGTGACGAAAGGCAAATGATCGCCGTCACGTTTGCACTCTCCGTTCATCTCATGGCCTCCGAACAAGATGACGGCCGCTTCAGACGCGTCAGTTCCTCTTCCTTTCGCTGAAGCCGGCCCTGACTATTGCAGTTCAAAGCTGTCTGCGTCCCCATTCTAGGGTCCTCCAAGCTCACACCCTCGACGATCCCCGTCGTTTCATCCCACCTCTCCCAGTTGGTCCAGCTTCTACGCGAACTAGATCCTCTTGCGTCAAACCCAGCCTTCATATCCTACGTGTTCTTCCCCCTTTCCTCAATTCTCCAACGCAATCTCTCTTCGGAAATACCAGACCAGATCCTTGAAAAGATCCTCATTTCGCTCGGCATCCTTTGCGAGAACTGGTGGTGGTCATGCGAGCCCAAGATCTGGGAGCAAGTCTTCATGCTATGCGGCGCTGTTGTGGGAGGGTTGGAGAGCAAAGGGAAGGAGAGGGCCCGGGATGAAGAGACAAAGGAAGCCGCGATCCGGTGCATGCTCGCCTTGCTCCATGAACGATCTCCAGAAGACGCCGTCGCTCGTAGCCTACCTGCCGAAGAGGCCCACACCCGCTCATTGACGTTCCGAGACCTCACCAGGTCGGCAAGATTTGTCCCAATCATCGGTCAGACTATCGACTCTCTCCTGGCCACAGCAATTTCCTCCCGCCTATCCCTTCAACAGGCTTCCCTGGAAGTCCTTGCTTTGATCCTTGACATACACGCCCCCGAAGATCTTGTCCCGACAGTTCTTCCTGGAGTCGCTAGTGGGATGACCAAGGTTTGCCTGGGATTGGGAACCAAAAAGGGATGGACAAACGGTGAAGCTGTTGCCGCAGCCCTCAAGGTTCTCCGAGTAGCGATTATCAAAGCCATCAGTGACGAAATATGCATGAAGGAAGGGGCTCTCCCGAGATTCGAAAACCTCGAAGATTTGGCCAGTTTCGGGCAAGCAGAAACCACCGAATCTCAACCACAATTGCCGTCTTACGCTACGGCGCGGACACCGTCATGGCTACGCGGTACTACAACGCAATTACATATCGCAATCAACTCTCTCAACCCCCTCGTCAAGCATCCAACCCCATCCGCGCTCTATGCGCTTGTCGATTTCTCCTCTGAAGTCACTGATGCCACTTCATTGACTCTACCTCAAACCCAGCCCTTACTACTATCCTTCCTACTCTCGCTGTCGAACTCGGAATATCCGAGGGTTGGTGAAGCGGCTCTGAGTTCGCTGAGACAACTTCTTAGCACTTCCAACAGAAGATCCGACCTCCTTCAAATGTTAATGCAGATGACCGCACAGAACCTATCCTCCTTGCCCCGTTTTCTTTCATCACAGTCCGACAGCAAAATTCAGCATGTCGCAGAAATGGTGACTGCCGTTTGCAGGATCGCACTCTCTCCCACCGAGGAGCACGCACTCACATCGATATCCAAAGCGATTGGCAAGCTGCTGGGTCCAGGGGGAGGAATTGAGAAGTGGGGATGGAGTTTGCTCTCTGTGCTCGAGTTTATCGAGCCTACGGTCACCATTACGCATACTTCAAGCGAACAGTTGATGCTGGAGAACAACGAGGATATTTCATGGGTCCCATTTCCAGAACTGTCCCTCAAAACGGTGTCATCGCGAGATGCAAAATGCGCCTTGGAGGATATGTTCCGTGCTTTGGGTCAGGCTGGCGGGGACTCGTCCTTGTTTTCTGTGGAGTGGTTTACCGACGTAGGACGGTCGGGTACCCGCTCCCGAAACGTTGCCGCTATGTGGTGTGCCTGCCGTCTGTTGGAAGGAGTCGGGCGGGTCACCTTGTCATCCGAGAGCGGTCTCGGGAGTGTCACTCTCCGTCGAAGCAAGCGTGCCGAAAAGCAGAGTCGATCTTTGGCGAGGATCGTCGCAGAATTGTGGGACAAATCGGACTTTGACGAGGTCGTCCCCGAGGGTCCTTCCCAATCACAAGGCCCCGAAAATCTGGAATTCGACGATATCCAGCATCGAAAGGGCCTCGTTCCGCTTCATGCAACGCTCAAGATCACCCAGGCACAACCATTACAAGAGCAGCGAATCAGGGACCAACCTGTACTCCACCGGGGCCTCTGTCTTCAGCTGATAGCCATTTCAGCTGGCATTCTCCAGAGCCGGTTCAATTCTCTGTTCATCTTCGCCCTGTACCCAATATTGCACTCGATCGTGTCAACGGCACCCTTCCTATCATCATCCGGCCTGGCTGCCCTGAATTACGTGACGATCGCAACCTCATACGCGTCCCCAGCAAATTTGTTGCTGTCAAACTTTGACTATGCTCTTGACTCTGTATCGAGACGACTGACACGCCGTTGGCTCGATATCGATGCTACAAAGGTGCTTGTCATACTCATCAGGCTGGTCGGTCCGGAGGTTGTGGACAAGGCTGGCGACGTCGTGGAGGAATGTTTTGACCGCTTGGATACATTCCATGGGTATGGGATCATCGTGCACGGGCTGATCGAGGTGTTGACGGAAGTGTTGAATGTCATCGAGATGGACGTCAAAGCGAATCCAGATTCAGCACCCACACGGGGGGNAAGAACCTCCTCAGGGACCTCCGCCAACTTTGACGACTTTGGACTCATTGTTGCAATGGCTTCCCGACAGGAAGGTTACTACGAACGGGGAAGAGGAGCAGACCGACTTTGGGCCTGCCCCTCGCAAGGCATGGGGTCCCGAGAAAGAGCCTGAAGATGACGAGGGTTCGTTGAGCGGAAAGCAACCAGAATCCGACGAAGCTCCTCCCACCCCAAGCCAAGCTCTGACCAAACAGATTATTGCACGCTCGATATATTTCTTAACACACGAATCCCCTGCCATCCGAGCGCGTATCCTCGTCCTTCTTAGTCTTGCTGTCCCCGTCTTGTCAGACTCGTCCCTCCTTCCAGCCATCCACGACGCCTGGCCCTTCATCCTGAACAGGCTGGGCGACCAAGAGACGTTTGTCGTCGGGGCGGCTGCCGGTCTGGTGGAAGCGCTCGTCACCCATGTCGGCAGCTTCATGTATCGCAGGATCTGGGACGACGTTTGGCCCCGCTTCCAAACCATTTTGAAGCAGTTGGAAGTTGGGGACAGCGGAAGCGCACTGGCACGCCGACGACATTCAGCAGTCGGAACAGAATCAGCGTATACGCATTCGCATCGACTTTATCGGTCTGTCTTACGGACGATGACGGGCGTGATGGAGGGTGTTCAACCGTACGAACCGTCATTCTGGGACAGCCTTGTTCTTTTCAGGCGATTTTTGGGCCAGCATGTGCATGAGGAATTGCAAGCTTGCGCTAGACAGCTTTACCTTGCCGCTGGAAAGCGAAATGCGGACTCTGTGTGGCTGGTGTTGCAAGGGACGGCCGAAGATGTTGGGCCTCAGATGAAGTTTATGTACGATGATCGTTGGAAGGTTGAACACAATGTGCGATTTGTTCTGAGTGTTCTGGGTGTGTAATATAAATGTCATTTTAAGAGCCATTACTCCCAAGTTCGTCGTTGACAGGAGGCAGTCGAAAGCTATTATGAGGGTCATAACGACGGAGCTCAACATTTGATTGTTGAAAGAGAGTGGCCGAGGCGGTGTCCCTGCCAGAGAGGTTAGCGTAGAATTCTCGTTCAGTCAACAATAGCAAGCGTACATCTTGTAGGCCAGGTTATAGACAACAGTCTTGATGCCAGTTTGTATAATTTTGACAGTGCACTTGAGGCAGGGACATCTGGATCCTTATCAGTGATATGAACTCGAATCAAAGGTATATAGCATACGTATTACAGTAGAGGACCGCGTTGCTTCCAACTCTTTCCCTACCAGCCTCCAATAAAGCGTTTTCCTCTGCGTGGAGGCATAGGCACTCAATTGGAAGGGACATCGAAGGAAACACTCCGTTGCAGTGACTGCATCCACCTTCGTTGCAATTCACCAGTCCACGGGGGGTTCCCATTATATCCGGTGGAGATGACTCTGTTATCTCGGACGATAACGGCACCTACACGCCTCTTCATGCAATTTGACCTGCGAGAGGCCAGTGAAGCCAGCGTCTACGAAGCGTTAGGTCTAGGTTAACCCCTGATGAAGCAGCTCTCTCTCTCACCATGAAGTACGCATCCCAGCTTGGGCGCAGATGCTCTGTATTCACTAAATCAAGGCTTTCTAGGTGGGAGTGTAGCTTCTCTACAGTCTGAAATGCATTGACCACACGAACGTTGACGAGGTCCTGAAGTTCGTGTAGAGACGCAGGTCCGTACGTCAACCGATCGTTGTCTGTGACAAACTGCTCGAGACTCGTGGGCTGGAAGCTGAATAAATAGGTCAATTTCAATTATGTTTCCCAAAAGTCAAATAAGCAGACGCACTTTTGGGATCTCATGAAGCGGTTCATGAGAGGGGCATCGACACTCAAGAGCAAGAAGAATGGTCTACGGATAAGCACGTCAACCAGCTCCTTGCTGTCGAGGTCACAGGTCACAAAATTTTCCTTCCAGTTGCTTGTGACAAATTGCAATAAATCTTTGGGCGAAGAGAAACATAGTGGATGCTGTGAACCGGAGAATTTGAGCACTGGGGTTGGTGTTGCAGGGGATGGCAGTGGGCTCAAGGACAGAAATGACTGGTGCTTATTGATCATGGAGGGATGCATTATCTTTAACTTGGTGATAGTGCCCTGCTTATGATCTACCTTTAAATATGACATGAGGGGTCGACTCGATGATAATGAAGCTAATCGCAGCCTACCCCTATGTTTCCTTCCAGGATCGATTCTCCATCGTTGGGGGCGATGAGCCTTACTGGTGTAAATTTTTTCTCTTTGATGAGGTAGTCTTCAACTGTGGTTTTCCCGGAGAAACGGGGTCCAACGATCGCAATGAACATGGTTAAATGTGCCCGTCCGTTTTGGCTCTCCGTGATTTCATGGAAAAGATACCGTCACAGACCATGTGATGTGACGGGTCGTGGAATTCAATAACACGCTCCTCGTAGTACTCACAAAAGCTTGTAAGAAAAAAGGTATTGTCTAATTAGGAGTCAACTAGAGTCTTGCCCTCTCCATTGCCTCCGCGCTGCTTTCTCAGCTTGGCAGCCAACTTACCCTGTAGCCTTGACTCCTTCGCAGCCTTCATATCCTTCGGTGCTGACGTTCGCAACTGTTTTACGTGAGTTGGTTCGTACAACTGGGTAGTTGTATTCTTGGCCTGCAGCATAAGCCATGGCGCTGCTGGAGCCGTCACTGACTCGAGCCTCGTCGAAAATTCTGGAATGCCGGGATATTGAGCCTGCAGCGAGGATTGGTCAATATGTATCTCAGTTGGTAGGGAAATGAGACGTACATCTAGGGCCAGTACAGAGGCACGTCTGATACCAAGCTTTTCAGCCAAGATGCCTTCAGATTCTTTTGGTAGAGGTATGATTTTGACGGGAGCTTTGGAGGGTACGGAATTGCAAGCCGCGACGAGTTGAGGAAGATGGTTTATCAAAATGGGAGGGTCGACATCGGCTCGACAGACAAAAACCAAGGATATAGGAAGCGCAGCTTCCAATTCATCCAGAGGTTTGCTGGATATTATCACGCTGCGTCGAACTTGACGAGCTTGAGCTTCTAATCGTTTTGTGACAGCGTTGATCCCGCAGACCAGATGGTCAAGAATTGGCGGTTTGGGGGGAAGGGGAAGAGCAGAACAAGGATCCTGCGACACTTCAAGAAGACCATCCTCTCCAGAGCTAACCTCCATCGCAGAGTCCTCGTTCGCTTTGCTTCTCTTCTTGCTCTTGTCTGCTTCCAACGCCCGCTTGCGCTTTCGACTGCTACGACATCGGGCTTCATGGAAATTTGAGGCACCTTCAAGCAGCGAGACCAGATGAGAGAATATCATGTTTTGGAGGTTGATTGGAACCGATGGCCTATTCAGAATCCGTTGAGCACGAGCGAATCTTTGAAGGAGGTGTGCTTAACCAGCGTATTTGGAATGGGTTATCCAAGACAGCCTTATAAACAGTCTTCCTTTCGCCAGCTTTTCGAGGTCGTTCGCGATTTGACTGCTGGGTGTGGGCTTTGGCAGTTTTGTCGGACATTGTTGCGAGTGGCAAAGAAGATTGTGAGAATCTCAAACTGGCCAGGCGGGTTAAGTCCGAATGATGGCTGACTTGAATTCCTGTTGTGCAAGTTGCCCCGCTCTACCCACCTATGGCGCTAAATTTCTCCCATTCGTCTTCTTCTCAGTCTCTTCTACTCGAAACATTAATAAACGAAGTTGCTCTAGCTTATCCCCTAGAACGGTCACCTTTCACACCAACTCGCCCTGACACCACCCGGGATCCCGATAGTGGTCCAGTCTCTGGAACGGGGACGCTCCAACCCTCTCCCGCAATAACCCAAGCTTCCCAGACTGCTACGATCAGCCTTTCAAGTACTTTGACAGAAGAAATCTCTTTAAGGTTCAAAGCTAGCCGACTCAGCAGCTCGGATGCATCTGGTCCTCTTGCTCGACAAAACACGATCTTAGCCGGGGGCTCTAGTCCTTCTCGAGGTGCTCGCGAGCTGAAGGCTATCCTTGGCAGCTCGAATGCCAAACTGAAGACGGGTGCTACCCTTCCTCCTTCCGACATTAACAGCCAGGTGTATCTGTCTCAGGAATCACTTCTGCACCTGGAAGGCGGAAGGTCTGGAGCTCGAGTTCAATTGGATCTACTACTGGAGGACGACTCCTGCGTGGACGGCGGATACTTGAACGGGACCGTCCTACTTACTGTCCGGAAGAAATCCGAAGTTGTCATGCTCTCCGATGGCAAGCTACGTCTCGTGGGGTTCGAGTGCATCATGCAGGAGAAAGAACGCCATATCTTCTATCAGTGTACCTCACCCTTGTCGGCAGTAACTAATAACTTGGAGGACTTGTACCTGTCAGGGTCTGATGCGGAAGGTTTCAAGTTGGCAAATGAAGGTCATTTCGTCCTCCCGTTTTCTTTCCCTCTTGATCCCTCGACCACGTATGGGGCACCCAAAGGCATATTCCCTTCTCAGTCTGGTGCCGCTATCCGGTACATTGTGATGGTGTTCGTTTTCCCTCTCAGTCTATGAACTCTACTCATCTGTCGCTTCATGCAGCTCGATCCGAATCAAAGATCCAGTTTCAGAGCAAAAGTCTATCGCTCACTTCTACCGAAACATCTGCACCTGGCCACGTTTAGACCTCGCGGGATGCATGAACCCTCTCCCTCGACCCATCCAAGTGACTATGTCTGACTCGGAACGGACGCTTAAACTGACAGTGACACTCACACGTCTGCAATGGATCGCTGGGCAGCGATGCTATCTGAAAATTTCTGTCACGAACCAGACATCCAGGGCCATCAAAAGCTTCACTATCGGACTACATCAGGATGTCATCATCTATAGGCCTCGGGATGATTCTGCTGGCACAAGGAAAGAACCTGGCGACGTACGCACATACCAAACATCGACTACTTCCAAGCTCGTAACCGAAAGCACTGTCATGATGGGGGACCGCTCTGAAAAAGGATATGCCAGTGCAAAAGGCTGGTGGACAGGAGTTCTACCTGGAGAGTCACTTCAGTTCAACCATTATCTCCTATTGCCAGTGCGTATCCAGTTACTTCGAGGGACCATCTTCTTGACCAGATATAGCCCGATGCCATCTCTATACCCAAAGGACGATTGCTCGAAGTGGATTATAGGCTGAGAGTAACGATATCTACAGGATCTTTGCTGGCCACAGAGCTTTCCGCAGAGGTGCCCATTCGAATTGTTAATTTCATATCATTGGATCCCGCTCCTAGCGCACCGGACCCTGGACCAGCTGCGCTCAACCCACAACCAGCACCAAAGACTGCGCAAGCACATACATCTTCCAAAGTCTCGATCGACGCCGTTGAGTCGTCTGTCGGATCCGTTTACTCGGATGACGAGGACGAAATCGTTCAGGACGTGATTTTCGCAGCACCTTTCCCGGATTCTGAGGATGGCCCCCATTTCGCAGACTTGTATTACAGCACGTTGGAGAGTAACCTCAATCAAGGGCTAAGTTCATTGCAACAGCCCACGAACCAGATAGGTAAAAACCTTCTATTTCATTCTTGTGTGGCTGAAGTTTATTAATTAATTCTAACAGATCCACATGCGCCGGAGATGAGGCAACTGTCTACAGACGGAATCACCCAAGTTGATAAGCCACTCTTGACAATTCCGGAACTGGTTTCATCGCAATCAAGAACAATCCGCCTGGATGCTGTCGCGCCGCTTTCCCTTTTGGCCAGTCTTCCCGTGGAGAGGGCTACGGTCGGTCATTCTGCAGCGGACTATTCACGCTCCTCGCGTGCTAGGACCGGAGTGAAACCAGCTCGGTCGAGGACCCTACCCATCCCACCTTCTTCTAGTGACCTTTCGGCCTTCGAGGAACTCCAACTCAACTCCATTGACAGGAAAGGCAAGCATACACGGACTCGCTCATCTCCAGGCTCTAAACCCTCGCGCTCTGACAATGTGGATCAAATGTCGGTGCCGATGAGTCCGGGATCCGTCTCCGTCAAGGACAAGATCAGGGAGTTGGAAGAACGTGTCAAAGCTATCGAAAACGTGTCGAAGGGCGTTTAGAACGAGTTCACATAAAAGTATCCCTAGATTTTATTACAGATGTGACTATTTAATACAGACATGATCTACCAGTGCATGCATAATACGTGGAAAACTACTCCGAGTATATCGTAGAGAAGGGTATCACATTCAACAAATCAATCACTGCTACTCTTCAATCTCCCAGAAGAGCAAGGGCTGCGCGCAGTTCCCTCTTCGCAGTCTCTGCGTCTTCGTAATCCAAAGCACTAGATGCGAGTCGACATTGCTTCTGCACTTGCAAGATCAAGGCAGGGGTCAAAATAACGCGGGCTGGCGCTGGCGCTGGTGGAGGAGGTTGGTAACGTAATGGAGGAGATCGAACAGCCGGTTCAGGCCTGTATGGTGCGCTGGGAGCGCTTGGAGGTGGTGGTGGAGGTGAGGGAAGGGAGTCGGCGAACGAGGCACCAGGCTGAGTGTGAAAGGGTGGGAGATTAGTATGACCCTGCTGAGGAGATCCAGGCTGAGATCCAGTGGTGACAGAGCCGCCGATAACCGAGGGAGTAAAATGAACCTTCTTTTCACTCCCTTGACTTGAAGTACGTCCTTGCCTCGTGGGGGACGAGGGTTTGGAACCAGTGGGAGAGTGCTTGGGAGAACGAGATGAAGATTTCCTTGACTCGCCAGAGAAATGATGATCCTGCCTGGGGCTCCCGTTAGGAGAAGTGCGTCCAATGCTGCCACCGCTATTTGAACGTCGGGGAATCGGTCGGCTAGGAATGCCGGGGCCAGCGTCTAAAATGGACGCATTCGGCGCCACTATGGTACTCCACTCGTCAGCAGCGTGAGGAGCAGGTATGAACGTTGTTTTGGGGCTGCCACTAGGCGGTGTCCTACTTCTTTCCCGGCTTGAGGTAGAACGCTGAGGTGATAAGCGTCCAGAAGGTGTAGGCTGTGAAGGAGGTGCTGGGAGGTCGGGGATATCAGGAGGCCGTTCTTCCAAGCTGAGAAGTTGATTTGCGATTTCTTGTTCTTCTGCGAACCCAGGCGGACCCGGGGCAGGTGTACGTCCTTCTCGAAAAGCTTTCGCGATTTCTGCTGCTTTCCACTTCGCATATCGTATCTTCTCCAGATTCTAGGAGAGCTCAGTCGATCCCATCTATCCGGAAGCGAAATGACTGACCGATTCCGATATATCCGCGTTGTTGAACGTCTTGAGCACTTCAAGGAAGTTGGCAGCTACGAGGAACTTTTTGGCAGTCGCTCTAGAAGGAAGAGAGTGTCATTGCTTCACTGAATACACCGTGATTAGGACAAACTCACTTGGTGGCCCGACCACTTCTGTCTTCGTTATCCGCAGCAGAAAACACCCTCAAAGAAAAGTTCTCGACATAAGCAGAACCAGCAGCGTCGTTGTCTATAGCGTCGCTGGTGCCAATTTCCGACTTCATCTGCTCTAGATACCCAAGGAGAGCAATCAAGACGTTTCGAGAGGCAGCATCCTTTATCTTCAGGCCAATCCCCAACTGCGCAGCATAGTATGCACCTAGACAATCAAGATCAGCGATGCGTCTTGGGGTCAACATTGCTAAAAACGAACACCAATACGCGACGATGGGCTCTTGCTTTCGTATTTCTTCTGCGCGTTGTAAATAAGGAGTTATGGACTTCAATGCAGGCGTGATTGAAGGTAAGCCGAGGGGCGCTTTCGCGGACATTGTGAGGGCTGAGTGGTGGAAAGGAAGAAAGCCTTGATCTTATATATACGGCTACTACGCATCGCAGTCCGCCATCACAGCAACTTCGGCGCAGGGTCACTGACAGGGTACTGAAACTACCTGACCGCAGCCTCGAGGGCGCATATACAAATTACCGCCGATATTTGCCATACAAAGAAGCGAATCGTCTATCTAAAGGCCGCGCCTCCGTTCCCTGAAAGCACGCCTCCCGTTCCCGTACTAAGTATAAGCGATATCGAACCCTGCATCGGTTATGGGACAAAAAGGCAGCCCAACGACGTCCAACGTAAAGGGGGCATCGACCACAACGAGGCGGGGCACAAAGAGCGGGGGTTGCCTAGCGAGTCGGATGCGAAGTCCACGAGGAGATGTCCACYAAGGTCTTCAACATCGCCTAGGGAGATGCATCGCTTCACTGGTCCTCGTGTGGAAGACTGCCCAACGTCGAGGCGGGACTTTCCATTACGTGGGGTTGGAYATCTGAGTTCAGGATGAGGGTAGGCATTGGAGGCTTCTGAGATTTATTTGTGGCTCGCTCAGGGCCAAGCCGTGACAGTGATTTCGCAAGTGCATTCGMAGACTCTGGAGCAGCAACAGGTTTCGGCGGTGCCCAGAGCATGTGCTCCTGGAACTGAGCCAGTGGTGGGGGCAGTGAAGCATGGGATATAGTCCCTAGCCTCGGATTCGAGGCAGCTGCAATTGTAGGGCTTGGAGCTGTTGCATTCACGGTATTATTCTTCGGACTTGACACRTCTGGGGCCTGCAATGCATGGAACTCGGTTARTGCTTTTGACAGTTCGTCCAGCTACAAAATAACGACGTGACCGTTAGCCTGATCATTTCCGGGAAGAGATGAGCTGATCGTACTTTATTCATTATCTCCCTGATAGACTCCTTTTTGCCCTCGAACTGGTTAGCGAGCTTCGCAAACTCTTCCTCCCTAGCTCGGTTCCGTTCCGTCTCTTCGTCTGTCACACTGACSCCTTCCTCGTCGGCCTCTTTCTCGTCGGGGACCGTTCCAATGGTAGATGCGTTGCTCATTGCCCGCATCCTCAGAGAAGGCGGGGAATGRTACATCCTGCGRTCGTCCCCAAGCACCGAACCTCTGCCCATATGACGCTTCACTTGAGTCTTCTTCCGCCCGTCGCCTACCCCAACTCCTTCCATGTCGATATGCATCTTGGCAATTTGGCTCTGCAGGTCTAGCACTTTGGATAAATGGGACCACATTCCTTCGCTTGCTGCAGCCACGGACGCAGAATTGAAGCGTGGGGCAGCTTGAACCTCATCCAGGGGAGCGATAYTGATGTCTTGGGGAAGGAGAACGCCATGAGAGGAGCCATCCAATGGATCCAGCAATAGGTCCACCGTTTGCTGTACGCTTACGTTCGGTTGGTTTCCTGTGTTTCGGAAGTTGGCAGTTGTAGTGCCGGTATACAAGCTAGGTGATGGGCTGAGTCCGAGCTCCAATCGAGAGTGTGATGCGGCTGGGGATATGGGTGTAATTGGAGAACGACGGTCGTCTTCCCCAGCATAATATGTGGTTCCTGCTTCCTTTCTTGTAGGTGTTATGGGTTCTGGGTTTCCCGAATTCTGTAGTTGTGCGATTATTGCATCGTGAGGAGTCGTGTATGGGGGCTGTGAGCGTTTCTGCCTCGGGTTGTCATAGGATGGAAGAAGGGGGTTCGCTTCRCCGGTGRTTGAYGCAGACGGTCTGCTGGTATGTTGGCGAGAGTCGTAAGAGTTCCGTGGCTGCTCWGCATCTTTGCCRGCCTCAGAAGGCTTYTGGCTGAACCATGAAGTTAGCATTGAAGGAGGTTGTAGACGACTTGGTGCAACCCGTGACGGCGTGGATGATCTCACAACAGTCGGCTATTTATAGATTTGCCAATATCAATTCCAATNAAGCTATATACGCATTCCACAGTATTCTTYCTCCCTTTCCCNTTTTCGCCTACAAGCATCGATCTACTTCGAAGTCAGACAAGTGCCTAGGAAAAAGGGCATTCGACGGCTTACCAGGTACGCTCTGTCCAGCGGAATTGACCTTGCTCTTCAAAGTGCTCGCGTTGCAGAGGACTCCTCTCACAAAGGCCCTCGTGACAACTTGRGCTCCAGTCGGCGAAGTGTGGACGTAGTCACCCGAGTTTGGATARTAGGTATTGACCGTAGCTTGGCCCACCCTGTTGTACGCTTGTGCGACATAGGCATAATGGTCGATGTAATTTACCGAGGTACGTTCAGAGACCAGTTTGGCATAACCAACAAAACGCGGGCCAGCAGAAATCGCCCCATTCGTCCATCCGTTTCTCGGGGTTTGGGATGAAACGATGGGGATGGCTCCCTTGCTCTTGATAAGGTTTACAGCGTTCTGCATGTAATAGGGCCAGCTGTGGATCACAATTGACGTTCCACTGTCCATTCATCATCAAGTTAAATCGACTGCTGAACCTCAGAGAANTTTTTTCAAAACGCACTTTGCCGTCTTCACTGTGGAAGTAGTGTCGTAGCCATCACCAACGGCACATTGCCTTCCATTATCAACTGCGCCTGCGGAACCGTCGTTGTGACCAAAGGCCATGACCACAAAATCACCAGGCTTGACCAAATTGGCGATTTCGGTGAATCGTCCTTCTTCGGTGAAGCTGCGAGCAGATCGACCRCCGAGCGCCTTGTTGACGACTGGGATTGTTAAATACTGRGCCAAGTATTGTCCCCATCCTGATCTGCATGTTAAAACAGATGCATGTAAAGAATAGCGGAAATAGGTACGCACCCTCAGTCACACCATTTCCCCTCGCCATCGTAGAGTCTCCTGCGAGGTAAAGCGTTTGCGCATGGCAAACGGCGAAGAGGCCTAGCAGAACGAARGGGATCAACTTAGAGAGCATTTCGTTTGACTCGCTCGTTCGGAGAGATGAAATGGTGCATTTATACYTTCATAAGCGAGAGTAGAAGAGTCATCTGATATGTTTAGTGCCCAAGTCTACTCCGGAGAAGATCACCGGATTTTATTTTTCCGATTAAACCTTGCGGGCGTGTATAATATTCAATGTTGGTYTGTATTCACATTTTTGCGAGTRCTATYCACCTACARGCAGCCGACCTGATAYTTGAAARRGATAGYYTCACTACAACAAGGTTCGWRGCGTTAGTCTGGAGTCTTGARCATAGCTTGGAATGCAGARCTCACACACCATATATACTTCCCTGCGTTGTGAACGACGAAGATACCATGTTTCCGTCGGCCGCCTCGCTCATTATTCCGAGGCTTCTGACTCTTCTCTTTCCTCAATCGCAAGGGCGCCAAATCTCCCAGCAATGCCGACAATCTGCCCCGCATCCGGGTGATCGCTATCGCTTTCCTCCTCAGAGTCGTCGTCATCCGAAGCTTCTTCGGTCAAGTGCGGCGCGTGTTCGTCGTCGTCACTCTCTGTATCGGATCCTATAGCATCCTTCCCAGGGATCCAAACACCTAAGCCGTCTGCGTCAGTCTTCTCCGCACCAGGTGGCCAGAAACCCCATGACACTCGTCCTTCAGCAAGCGCCCGCAAAACTAGAGAGACGRGTTAGCAATGGATCTGCATCCGGGTTGAAACACCACCAGAGNAATGGAAACTTACTCGCGTTCCCCGCACGGTTCACATCCGGCCTACCAGCCTTGGCGGTCACCCATCCTTTCATATTCGCAAAAGCAGTCAAAATATCCATCGCAGTCCATACGGTGGCCTTGTCCTGTGACGTYGTAGCGGGCCGACCCGTACCCTCTCGCCAGGTTCGTTTGTCCACGGTCGGAGCTTCATCGAGAGATGGATGCCTCAACTGGTATATTCTTTCCAGAGGCAGGTGTTGAGAAGCGTAATGAATGCAAGCTGCGATTGCGGAGACGCGGGAAATGGGGAGAATGCCTGAAAGAACTTGCATTTCCATTGGGACAAAGTTCGGAAAGACGAGACCTGGACAATCTACGAGACGGACGTCTGATGTCCAGAACAGSGTTTGGAAGTGCTTCGTCTGGRGGCGCGGTAAGATATAAATGARACCAAGAAGATCACAGGACGAGWAAGCATACCTTGCCCGGYGTTTTCGATGCYCTGACCCKACTCGCACCAAACAGTGCATTCAGAAGGGACGACTTTCCAACGTTAGGCTGACCTATTGTTACTCTTTAGAGGGGGCNGGGCRACAGTCATATTGGAAGCTCACCTATGAGCCCAATGGTCAGAAKATCTGGRGYGCGNCTNTCNNTCTCNNTTCCGGCTTCCCCGTCCTCMYCMTCATCATCGTCRTYTTCATCCAGTCGAGGARCAGCAGGGCCACCRACAGAGAGACCAACCTTRTCTCCYTTCGCSGYGAAGACTGCRTCCCARTCAACTTCTGGTTTAACAGGAGGAACCCAAGCCTTCAACCGTTCAGGCTTTTCTTTGACCTTCTCAGGTGGCTCGAGCAACTCCGAGTGGACTTTCTTGATCGCCTCAACGAGCTTCGCCCTAAAATTGTCGGGAATGCWAGGTTCAAACTGGCGTTTGCCCTGRTGGACAGCTGTTTCGTCCTTCTGRACRTAGGACTCGACTTCTACGATAGGGAACGTTGGATATTGAGCAYGGAGATRCTCCTTCCAYGCAYCGRWTCTTTCGGGGCCTGTGATGTCCACCTTTGTCAGAACCAGGATGATTTTTCGAGTCCCGAGGTAAGATATCAAGGAGGGAGGGAAGTGGACGGTGGGACAGCGAGAATCGAGCAAGATCAAGATGATCTGAGATATTTCTGTGACCCTCCAACTAGGATAGATAGNTTTARAAAAGGAGGTCAAGATATAGARAAGGCGGACTTACAGCTGTCTCCAGACCTCTAGATTCCTCTCAAAATAGGTGGGTGAGGCGGGCATTGTCAGCTGCGACTCTGTACCCGATTCCGAATCCGACSCCGCCGCTTGGCGTTTGGCATCCAACTCCTCTCGCCATTTCTCCACAATGCTATCGTTCTCAGCGAGCCATTTCTTGAATTGACCTTCCTCGTTTCGTTCTACCTCTAGCTTAGACATGTCAAATCGCCATTTAGGCCGGCGRGGGCAAGCGAACGCGTTYGCATCGAACGTTCCCGTCTCTGGATTAGCGAGAACGGCAACCTGAGGATGGAGYGGACGATCGAGTGGGGTATTGGAAGCGACATTCTTCGTCTCTTCCAGGAATTTGGGAGAGAGCTTCACGAACGTGGACTGAAGCTGCAGACGCTTCCCTGCATCCGAGGTGGACGCCGCAGGCCCGATCCGATTGCCTGTCGGGCCAACTYTGCGTTTCTTGTGGTGCGACTTCTTCTTCGGTTCGGGAGCCTCGACATCACCACGCTTTACAGCGCGCTTGAGCTTTTGCTCGGCCTTTTTCTGCTTTGTCGATGTTGGTTTCTTTCGAGGAGGCATCTGGGGAGTATGATCGAGTTGCCTGATTCCTCGATATCGTGGTGCCTGACATCATGGAACCAAATTGGAAGTCCCACGATAGCTCGATGACGAACGTTCTTCTACTCGAGGTCTCCAACGTCGTATTTTCCGGGTGCTCTGCTGGTAGTTAGACTAGGACAATAGGGTTGCGTTSCGTGGAAAGAAGCCGCTTGGCAGTGTGAAAATAACGGAGAGTAACGTTGAGTASCGTTGATGATCAGAAAGTGTGGTATCATCAATTGAAAGCCTGTTTACAACCGCGTCATTACAGCTCTTCACTCCCGCAATGCTCTGATGATCGCCTTTCATCTGCTGCCACTCTCAACTTCCATCACGATTGCCTAGGTATGAACCCAGCTTCATTCCTAGGCCCCCGCCTCCCACCGTCTCCGCCAGCTACCCGTCCTACAATCTCTACCGGCTCGGCGTCGGTCGACGGAATAAGACACGCCAGACAGMGAGAGACACAGTTTGTCTACAAGCATGGCCAKAGGCATCACACTTACGACAGCGAGAAGGCCCCATATCCCTTGTCGTACGACAAGCATGTTGTTGAAATGTCGGTGTTCATTCTTCGAGTGATAAACTCARGCCTCTGATCTATAGGCATCTAGGGAGGCCCTTGATAATCGCCTGCTACAGCATCTGAGAGGCTCGTCATCATTCGTCGACTTTGAAGAGCACCCGTCGAAAGCCCTGGATCTCGGATGCGGAGTAGGCGCTCTCTTGTCGTACCATTGAATTTCCATCTGACAGTTACGTCTTTCAGACAGGGGCCTGGGTTTTGGAAGCCGCACGAGAATGGCCAAATTGCGAGTTCGTGAGTTTGAATCNGTTTCMAATCCCTCGATACGAGACTCTAATCACTCAATTCAGATTGGGTTCGATCTCGTAAATGTGCAATTCTCCACAAGGTTCCTAGATCCTTCTGTGGCGAGTCGAGTTCAGTGGAAGCATGGYAACTTGTGAGTCGAAAGCTTGCTKTTAGACGNCNNNCGANTCAAGACAACYTGACTACCTATAGTTTAACGACAAARCTTCCTTTCGAGGACGACGAGTTTGATCATGTTCACGTCAGTTCGATAGCCAGGGGCGTGCCGGAGAACAAGGTTGGTGTCTTCGCTGTCCCTTCGGTTCAATACCTGACGAGATAYKTAGTGGAATAATATTTTCGAGGTTAGCAAGATCGCCTTYGTGATTGTCCCCTTCTAAAGGCGTTCTGTAGGAGATCAACCGAGTTTTGAAACCTGGAGGATCTGTCGAAATTGTGGAGGATGGTTCGTACMCYAGTTAYSTTGCAGAGACTCTCTTTAAACTGGATGCTCTAGACATTATTTTCCCCGTGCTCCCTAGGTGGTTTACTAGCGCGCTGAGAGCAAAGCCGAGGCCGTCAACCTCACCTGGTAGTTCTACTGCCACGCCCACAACCCAAGGGTCGACTCCGTATGCGCCATCCTCGGCGTCAACCATYATCATCCCTTCTCATGACCATGCCCTCCTGGAGTCACTGAGCAACTCAGTYTTCGAGCATMGGTTTATYAATTTGACGCCTACAGGTARAYGCAYGAAGTGATCTCAAMSTCCAGGCTCAGCTAACGAATTCATGTAGCCCTATTACCCAGTTACTTCACCACTTACTTCCGGCAGGTCACTATCAGCCCAGTGGTCACGTTCCCCATGCCCCTGCTTGCGCCTCTCCTTCCCCTTCCACCTCAAATCGTGACAAACTATGTTGTTGAGCCGCATTCAGACACACTGACAAAACGAATATCAACCATCTCTCCGGCGCGGCCGATGTCGCATTCCTTCTCKTCATCCTCTACGGCCAGCACAACATCTACAGTRCTYTCCAAAAGTGCTTCTGTTTTCAGCAAGCGACCGCGAACKGCKTCTGCCTCTTTGTCGTCACCGTGGAGTGCATCGACTTCTTCAATTRCAGARCCTGTTCCCAGCTCTGAGACTACTCAGCCAATATTCAAGCCGTTCATGTTGGAYACTTCTCCCAACGATGACGATTCATGCCCGTTCCCGACATCCCTTTTCTCTTTGGACCAGCTCCGAGATATGAGCGAACGGTCTTTGGCGATGCATCTGTACCGCTCGTATCAGACGGTGCTTGCTTGCCAAGAGGCGATGTGGGAAGAGCTCAAGGATCGCATTCGGAACCGGAGAGAAGAGCTTGCGCCATATGGATGGGAAGACGACGATGAGCTAGGAGAGCTGAAGAACCGAAAACGATTCGAGAAGCTTATCGAGCGGTTCAAGAGGTATGTTCGGGTCTACTACTTCCCTGAGATTGGGGTTTAACGGAGAACCTAGTGATATGCATGTTCGAATGTCACTTTGGACTTCTCTGACCAGTCTTGGGTGGGATCTACCAAGTCGAGAGCCTCTCTCCAAGGCAGAACTCATTGAAGAGGAGCGGATACGGGAGAGTATGATGAGAGCGTCGAGATACGTAACGCTGGACGACGTCCAGACACCCTGTCGGTCTGTGAGAATTCTCGTGGGGNNNNTATAAATGTTAGTAGATTTTCTATGTAGTTATCGGACACTGTAATTGTAGCAATGTTTTCGGGTGTTTGTGCACTTTCTGAATCCGGCGCGTTTTGAGTGTTTTGTGATCAAAAATTTGGAGCGCACACGCAAGGGAGCGCTGAATGGCCGTCTTTGCTTCCCATCGTCAGACTCAGTCTCATGTCTTCACCCCTCCCCATAGATCTCCAGTAAAAACAAAAAAGCCTGCCATGTCGAACAAGGGCAAAGGCAAAGAAAACCTCCAAAATGTGCCYTCRTTTGCTTGGGATGAACAGAACGCTTGGGTGGACGAGGCTCAGGAAACGGCTTGGGAGTGGAAATATYTGAACGACTTTTCGTCGAGCAAAGTGCCTCCTCTTTTCTCCAAGGACGGGAGGTGAGTGGCTYGTCGTTGTTAGGTGCATCAAATTTGCTGAGAGCCTGTCGTCAGCTACTTCTTCTGCCTYGCAGGCGTATGCATCAAGATTTTCTCGGTAGCGACTGGGCTTGTCGTGTCGGAATTGATTTTGCCATCTGGAGGGACCAGCGGGGCACAAGCCTCTCGATTTACTTCAGCAGTCATCAACCCACACAACTTTTTTCAACTCATCACGGGCACCCTCGATGGACGATTGCTGATCTGGGATTTCCTCAATGCTGCGCTTCTTCGAGAAATCGACGTTGGACAACCTATACACTTTCTGTGTGTGCATGAAAACTTTAAGGATTCGGTGGTAGCTGCGGCGTCTCTGGTGAACAAGCGAACGGCTGGTGGTGAGCGTTTTTCAATCAAACTTTTTCATGTCGCTAAATATTTGTAGACAACGACGCGGTTGTTCTCCGGATATCTTTGAAAACTACCCCAGCTGGGAAGCCTACTGAAACTCGTGCTATTGGSAAGACTAGGTTCCCAAGTGGACTCGCCTATTCCGTTCACGGATCCTGGATCGTCGCCTCCGCAGGCCATACGGTGTACGTCGCGAAGTCATCCGCGCTCGAAGCAGGCTTCGTCAAATATGTATCGCCAGAGCGTTTGACGTGCTTGGCCATGCATCCCTCCGAGGAYTACTTTGCGACTGGGGATGAGAAGGGAAATGTTCGGATCTGGTATTGCTTGAACAGCAAGGGAGCTGGATCTCGGGGKGTTGAGAAACGCAGTCAGACGACCACATTGCACTGGCATGCGCATGCTGTATCGGCCCTGTCGTTCACTCCCAACGGTGCATACTTACTCAGTGGTGGAGAGGAAGCAGTGCTCGTCATTTGGCAGGTTCATTCAGGAARGAAGGAGTTCGTWCCCCGTGTTGGTGCTCCCATCTCGACAATATCAATTTGCCAGAGTCCTTTGGGTGAAGAGTATTTGCTCGGGCTGAWTGATGGCGCATTCTCTTTCGTCAGCTCCAGTACATTCCGRATAACAAGATCCTTTGCCCAAATCAAAATAGGTGAATTCCAAATTGTCTAAAGTTGAAGGTTGCCAAAACTGATCAATGTATTCGCTAGATTCTGATATCGAGAACCAAGCCTCCTCGTCAAAACCGACATCGCCGCCTCTTGCTTATCATCGACTGTCGTCCTCCCTCATCCTCCCATCCTCCCACCCACAATCGCTTCAGATATACTCTCCCTCAACATCTACTCTGCTTTCGGAATTGGAGGTCTCCCCTTCGAATCGTGTTTCGAGACGCGACGACAAGCCKCTMGAAGTGTCCCGCGTCGACCATGTTGCTCTGTCTTCATGCGGCTTGTGGATGGCGACTTTGGACGCTCGGAATGGGGAAGTAGGCTATCCACCGGAAATCTTTCTCAAAATCTGGACTTGGAGTGAGAAATCTTCAGAATGGTCTTTGCATAGCAGAATCGACCAACCTCACGGAAACAGCCACGTCTCAAACATCRCCTTCAGTCCTCAATCTGGYCAAAATCCGCTTTACCTCTCWTCGTGTTGCGAGGGTGGAACTCTGAAAATCTGGAGATTGAACTGGAAGAATAAAAATGGTGCGCAGAACTTTCNTTCCCTYGTTCTCATACTAATGTTCCGYACTGCAGCCGTTTGGTCACCACATGCATCCTTGACATTCCCCTCTTCGTCTCTGCGGTCCATTAGCTGGTCGGCAGATGGAACTATCTTTTCCCTCYCGTTTGAGTCGCGCRTAGTGYTATACGACTCTTCGTCTGTGTCAAGTCTCAGCACCATCTCCAGCTCAGCGATAAGTGATGTCGTATCGAGCCACTTCATYGRACATGGGCACCTCTTGATCAACACCAAAAAGGGGTTGGTCTTGTGGGATCTGATTTTGCAAACAGGTGCGGTACCATGATCTCGAMGTGCATCAACCACCGCTCATTATATCTTCGTGCTCAGTGTCATGGAACTATCCTTCAAATGCCAGCATTGCGTTCGTAGTCCCGCATCCCRCARCAAGTAGCTTCGCCGTATTCTATCAAGACGAAAATAGTGACGGCCATGCGACCACTGTTCATGTCCTTGACGTCGCAAGTTCGAAACCGCGGATGACTCATTCGGTTCCWTTGCAACTGCGGACCGCTGTCTGGTTTGGGTCGACGGATGACTCACGAGCATTCAACTTAGTGGCATTGACTCAGGGCTCGAAGGTTGTCATACTCGGAAACCACCCGAGCATTTCTCAGGCGAAGCCATCCCCATTGTCTCTTGGGTTTGCGTCACAGAAGACTTCSATTTTCCAAGACGTATTTGGATCTCCTCTCGACCTCGCTGGRCCATCCACTCTTCCAGAACCCTCTGCTCAACAGCCCGTAAATGCAAACTCAAAGAACGGRGACGTTTTCCCTTTCCCCGCATACCTTGCCCCTTCATTATCTTCGCTGTCTTCACCAATTTTGAAGGACTTCTTACACGCTCGTGAAAGCAGTACGGCCGGCCAAAAGGAGAAGGAGAAAGCCGAAGACAGTGACGAAGAGATGGAAGATGACCTCGCAGGAGTTCTGCCCGAGTCCAGACCTTCTGTCRCTCAACTCACTTTCTCAATCGACCAGATGGCTCAATTCTTCAAGAGCYATAATCCTCGTGAGTCSGTTCAAATYCCTGAATTTGTCTTTGACTAATCCTGACATTAATCTCCAGCCTCACGACCGGCYCCTTCGCAAACGAACGGCGTTCATGTATTTAAGTTGAGCAATGGCGTTCATCCACAGCCAAGTCCTGCTGGACAGAAAGAAAGCGGCCGGACTCCTAAAAAATTGTCGTTGTAAATGCACCCCTTGCTGTCATCTTTCGACTGTCCATACTATTATYAATCCTTGGCTTTGYATCTTCCCTATAAGTGACCTTCAGAGTCCGTCAAGTTCCATAAATCTATGCTACAGGAAGGGGTAATTATATACATACAACATAAAAACGGGGGCTATTCCTGCAGGTTGGACTCTTCCGGAGCTTTATGCCCCGGACGCAGAAGAAGAATGTGCCCACCCTCACCCAACGAGTCCGTCAACGCCTGGTGGGCGTCCGTGCTAACAGTCGTAGCCGTCGTCTGATTAATATACATCTTCTGTAAGGGAACTCCGAGAGCCTTGCGATGTTTCGACCACTCGGTGACGACATCAGCATCCATCCGCTGCCACTCCAGGTATACGAGGTTGGGGCAGATGACGCTGTTATGCGGATGCCGTCGTTGGGCTTGGATTTCCTCCGGGTTGCATAGGAAACACTCGAGGAAGTTGCGGTGTAGGGAGCCGAACCTGAGGAAGGTGATCATRGGCATGGCCTCTAACCACCGAATGACTGCTCGTCGAGCTTTAKCGGGAGGCTCGGCTGTATTAGTGATTCCCACAACGGTCGCGTGCARCTCTGCATTGAAGATGGTYAGAACCCGGAGATCGGGTGTGAGTCCTGTTATGGCTTCGAAGAATTTGGTGTAATCGTCGCCGGCCAAGTTGAGGAGTGTGAGGTCGCGCAGGTTGGGTGATGATATTTGGGAGATGAGATAGATGCCGTACGCAACGCTGAAATCCGCGAGTGCTAGGCTTTTCAGGTGGGGAAGGTGAATAGGAGGGAAATTAATTTCTTCTAGGTTTCGACCGTCAAAGTTGGGACCCGCGCCGTCTAAAATCAATTTGATAAGTCCCTTGGATTCGGAAAGGATAGTCCGGAACTGGAGAAAGCTGGGTGCTCTGTCCATAGGAATCTTGCGCAAATCGAGAACGGTGAGGTTGGCGAGGGGTGAACTACCCCAATCAATGTGCACCCCGCTCAACGATAGCATGCGTAGTGAAGGGATAAGGACACCACCGAATAGAGGCATGGAAACGCGGTATGGACCTGGATTGTAGCCCGCACCGAGCTGAACCCAGGGCGGACCACTGCGATGAAGCTCGAACCGTTGCAGAATCATTGTCTGCTGAGCTACTCTGATCGCTCGGAGCTGGTCAATGGCCATGAGGATCGAATCCCATTCGTGGAGGATGATGATAAGGCAGCGAACAGTGGATATTCGAGGAATTAGGCGATCAAGAATGACACGGAGTGTTTCGGTCTTCATGGGATTTTCTGCCTCGTCACTGATACGTACATCCTTGGGTGCAAACCCAGCGCGTTCTAACCATGCAATGGATCGATCAAAACGGGGAGGATCTCGCCACCAAATGACATTCCACAGATTAGTATCCGTCAACGCGAGTTTCCTCCAATGCCGACACGTCCACGTCAACCACAAACGGCCTTCAACAGACTTGGCGGTATCTGTGATCGACCAGCACACCAGGTTGAATATGTCGCAAATAATCTCGTTCGGGAGGTCGTTGAATCTGAACAGACGGGAGAACTTGATGCGATAGTCCACCCGGGCCATGAACAGGTTGGTTTCGATGTTCCCATCGAGTCGAGGAGCGATACGATCTTTCTCCGCCTCCAGGGTTTTTATCGTAGTCAGCAGATGCTGTGTTTCTGCCTTCCACTGGAGTCGTTCGGTCTGGGAAGCAACATGGGGAATCCACTCCTTTATGACCTGCTGCTGCCGCTTCTCGGCAATGGCCATGTAGTACCTGAGCTGCCTCGCATTGAGGGCGGGGACAGGACGGCGTTCTCCGGTAGAACCGACTGTATATGGGGGCTGGACAGTAGCTGAGCTCGACTCCTGGGGGTCAAGGGAGCTGCTGGGCGATGAGATGAAGTCTGGTTGTACCCCGGGGTCGACGGTACTCTGGCCTGGGGAAGGGTGTGAGCGAGACGATGGATCGACATCCATGCGAGCAGCAGAGGAGGACGAGGAGGGCTCCATGAAGAGGGTCGAGCACGGGCTGCTTTAACAGAGTCGGCATTCCGGTACGAAAAAGATCAGCATCGATATCGAGGCTCTTTCTTGCGGAAAACGGACCTAGTTTGGCAGCAAAGGAGACAGCACTGCGAGATAGGGCCGGAGAGTGGCGGGCTGCAAAGAGCGGCGGTACCAAAAAAANGGCAAANGAAACAATGGAGGTGGACCTAGGAGCATCAAAACGTGAAAAACAGGCAGGTTCGATATGTTTTCAGGACGCCTACAAGGTTAATCAAGCGCCCACACCGATCGTTAATGGAGCGCAGGGCGTCCAGGTGTTCGATCGCAAGGAATCTGGCGAAATAGAACACAATGGTCTCGAGCTCTGAGGATCCGGAGGTTTATAAGTGCCTCCAAGTTGCCACCCGAAAGCACGTTTTCCCTTGTCTGACGCAGGAATCTCGAGCCCTTGCCAGTAGGATTGATTGCCGGACAACTGCCAGTTCAGGCCTTCGTTGATTACGGAAGAAAAACGGAAGAAAATCGACCAGTTAGGACATGGCCCTGGAACGGGTTTATATGGGAGAATTCTATGATTCTTCAGAGAGACAGGCCACACCTCACCGGTCGCAGCATGGTTTTTCTCTAATTCCGATTAAACAAAGACAAAGCAGTCCGGTCATTCTGTGCATCTGCTGCGAACCGTTGCTGCCAAGGCCGACTTCTACCCTTCGGGCTCTGGACAAAGCAAAATGTCGTCACCCCATCATCGGTGACCCTCGCCTTATTTTGAAATTTGGGGTGTTCAGTCAATATCCCTTTGAAAAATATAGCCGAATACATTCCGAAGCTAGATAGGTTGTACTTACAAACAAAAGGGAATCCAGAAACAAGATACAGCACTAGTAGTTACAGCTAAGCAAAGAGAGCGACTTGCATATTTATACTTACAGGTAGGTAGGTAGATACATATAGATAAATGAGCGCAAAATCAAACTGGAAAACTAACGGATTCATTGCCACCCGCCAGGCACGTCCAGATTCTCTCGGACCCCACTTCCAGACGCCACTGGGGTTTTCGGGGTTGTAGCTCTCGGAGAGACTGCCAAAAGACCCTCCAAAAGCGAGGTGACAATCTCATCTTCGTTCTCCTTTGTAAGTACCTTATCGTGAGGAACTTGAGCTTTGATCTTTTCCGGCAGATCCGGGTGCGATGTCTCGCTGAAACCCATCTACAAGCATGATAACATCCAGAGTTAGCACAAGGCGACGACGAGTGGCGAGAAAAAGGGAAAATAGACGTACGTCGGCCAATCGCCTACCAACTCTGAGAACGGTCCGACCAACAAAATCTTCCGATCCTCGCTTTCCACCTGGGAGCGTAGCACTTCGACGTGGGACGCTGACCATCTCAAGTCGAGGGAAAGGACCTCGGGCATTGCTGACAAGTTGAGAACTCGAACGCTCAATAGACGCAGGCAGTCGATTATCCTCCGAAGTTTCACGCGACAGAGGGATCGGTGTGGTTGTTCTAGAAGAGGGTAACATTGAGTAAGACAATCGAATAGAGGGAAGAAAAAAANCACTCACGCAACGGGCGTCATACCGACACCCTCTCTTCGCTCCGCTTTGTGCTTCTTGCGCTGTTCTCTTTCGTGACGGTATTGTTCTTTGACAGTTTTGTATTGCTCTTTGGCAGCGTCAACGACGGCTCGAAGCTCCTGTGGACTCGCCTTTGACCATTCTGTTGACCGAGTTTGAGTTTCGATAGGCGGAGGAGCTGGGAGCCATGGTGGACGAGAACTGGGATCCCAAATTTTATCTGGGTTGGAGGATGGCTCTCCACTGCTGGAACCAGCAACATCGGTGAACCGCGATGGTCCCTTGGGGGGTGCTGCTGGATATGATGTTGAACTTCCCGGGTCCTCAGATTGCACCGTAACGGGCCCGTCCGTCGAAACTGGAGCTACAGCACCTGGAGGCGGTGGGGGAGGAGGGTGAGGTCCGAATGGGAAGGGGCCAAGACCTGTAAATGAAGGAGGGGGAGGAACATTCGGGAAGGGGCCAGGACCTGCGAATGGAGGAGGCGGAGGAGGAACGTTTGGGAAGGGGCCAGGAACCGCAAAAGGAGGAGGGGGTGGAGCAGGAGGTCCATTCGGGAAGGGGCCAGGGCCTGCAAAGGGAGGAGGTGGAGGTGGAGGACCGTGCGGGGGATGAGGTCCCCAGAACGGTCGGAAGTGGCTATGCCTCCAAGGGCCCCTTGGGCGACGGAACGAGCCTGGCATTGGAGGAGTGGTRCTTCGGTCGTGGTCGGCGGGAGGAACGGGACGGGCATCGTCAGGTCCTACAGGTCCTCCAGGGATCGGGGAGAATGATTGAAAAATATGACCGAGCGCTCGAGAAATGTTTTGAGCGGCTTCAGCCTCGGCATTCCGCCTGAACTCCTCSGTTGCGGTGCCCATTGACTGGGAGATATCGTTGACAGTTCGGGACAACGATTCCCGGTGTGCACGCCAGTAAGTTCCAGACGATGTGTTGTGAGCAATTCTTCGGAACGTGTTCGTCAGTTCGGGGTTAGATGCCACTGCCGTGGAAAGAGTGGAAAGCAAAAGCGCTATGTCTTCGGTGAGGGAAGGGGAAGAAGGGCCGTCGATCGTAGGCAACGGGGGGTCCTCTGTATTGGGRTCAACAGTAAGGTTTGTTACCGAAGGGCCCGGAGGTTTGTCTTCGTCTCTCGACGGCGCTTGACCATGTTCGCTTGTGTGATCCATGGAGTCGYGGGGGTTGTCGTTGGAAAGGCTCATCACATGGATGGGCTGCTTGACCTCGGATTCTTCTTCCAACAAAGACACGGTYGAGGGGAAGCTAAGGGCTTCTTTCGCTTTCCCTTTGTCGGGGTGGGCCTGGAYGGTAGACGCAGTCGACTSTTTGTCCTCTTCAGCTTCGGGYAGCTTCCAGTCGGTACTCTGAGTGTCACTGCCGATGACCTCAACGAAGGCATGAGGGCTATCTGGACCCATATCCCTTTTGCCAAAGTAGATTTCCGACAATCCTTGGAGAGGGGGAAGGGTATGCCAATCATCGTCGACGTCGGGGTTCATTCGGATTCTAGGGGTTGCTCCTTCCCGAAGGGAATCCAAATTGATGACYTTCAGCTTCAGGACCTGCTTGAGCTGGGCTTCTCCAAAGGTTTCGTAGTAGTCCCGGAGCTCCTCTTGGGTATTCAAGGTGATGTCGTCGCCATCGAGATCRGTGTAGGAGACTGCCAACTTATCTGTAGGGATGCCATACAGCGCAGACAATCGTGCAGATAGSGCATCCCACGACGGCAGCTCCGGAAACGTTGAACGACGAGTCTCTTCTCCGTATTTTAGCTTGAAGATAGTAGGCATGGTGAGGGGAGAAGGTGTAAAGAGRTGAGAAGGGGGGTGGAGCAACCGTTCATTCCGTTTGTAGTAGATATAGGATTTCAAACTCCGCCGCAGTCACANCCCGCTGCGGGGCGCAGGAAAGCGCAGGCGATCAGGCACCAGCCGCGTCACCAAAATATGGAGYAGTGGAATACATATTCCGAGCASGGTTCGGAACCGAGACGSGTTTTGTCAAAATATTCGTCGTTGTWCAAYTTTAYTCGAATCCGTACTGATACACATATAGATAATTTATTTTCATTTACGCCTGCACTGGCAGCCTCACGCTTTAGGCGAAGATACCAAGGCGAGGGTCGATCTCGACGGGGTTGTTCAGCTGCGGGGCAGTCATCRTGAGCAATSGCGGAACGTCATTGGAGAGAAGAAGTACCCACTCGGAGGTTGATGTTRAGGGAGCTGATGCTCTTAATGTCGCTCTCCTCAAGGTTGAAGTCGACGCAATCCAAGTTCTCGATCAACCTGGCTTCGCTGTTACTCTTAGGGATAACAGCAAGGCCACGCTGAGTTGCCCATCGGAGCAGAACCTGGGCAGGGGCTTGGGATGTGGATTAGTTCAYGAGGCCAACGAGAGAATTGTTATAGTACACACTCTTTCCATATTTGCTGGCTACCTGAGCGATGGTGCTGTGTTGCATAAGGCTGGTTGCGTTCTTGTCCATGCCCAACTCGACCCATCCCTGAGGACCGAAGCTGGAGTAGGCAGTCACTGCAATTCCGAGAGTCTTGGCCAACTCGAGGTACGGTTCTTGGGTGAGGTAAGGGTGGAGCTCAATTTGAGTGACCTGAGGCTCATATCGGGCATAGCGGAAGACGTCGACGAGCAAGGCACCAGTGATGTTGCTAAGATATGATGTTAGTGGGGAGAATTAGGCTCATATATCTAAAGACTCACCTAACACCAATGTTCTTGGTCAATCCTTCGTCGACGAGGGATTCCATCGCCACCCAGGTCTCCTGGAATGGAGAGTTTTCTGGGAAAACGCGTCAGAAAGCAGRTAAAAATCTCGCAAAGGCAGTACTTACGGAGGTGGACCTTGCCATCATCTCCGGTCCAGCCGGGAGGGAAGCGATGAGCGGGGTCGACGTAGGCCAGGGAAATGGGGAAGTGRATGAGGAAGAGATCGAAATARTCCAATCCCCACAAGCCGAGCTGGTACTTGGCCAATTGCTTCACCTGATCGAAGAGCGATTGAATGGGTATGTTTAATACTCTCTAGGTCAGAAGACGCACATGTTCCTTGGAGTGGAAGGTGTTCCAGAGCTAACGAGAGGTCAATGGGATTCGAAAGGATCGGATGTCGGAATCAGCTACCTTGGAGGTGATAACTAACATATTGATTAGATTAGATTAGATAAGATTGGGAGGGAGACCTACAGAGGTCCTCGCGCTTGACAAGGCCTTGGTCGATAGCACGCTTGATACCTTCTCCAGCCTCCTTCTCGTTACCGTAGTCACCTGCACCATCGAAGAGACGGTAGCCAGCCTTGATGGCATTGAAGACGGTCTGCGACGATATTAATGAGCTGGGAAGGTCGGGGCGCTCAACAGGCATACTCACATCGGCACAGGTGTCATTGGTCACCTTCCACAAGCCAAACCTGACGATCGGCGTTTACGAGACTGATAAGGTTAAACTATAGATTGTATACATACCCAACAAGGGGCATCTGGAGGCGGGGGAGAGGTTAAGGGACGGTTTTTTCTGGTGGACGTGTCGAATGACATACCTTCTGGTTGGTGCGCTTGAGAACGATGGAAGCCATGGTAGAGATGGAGAGATATGGAGAGAAAACATGGCGACCAGAAGGGTTTTATACGATGGGCTTGCCAACCCCGAGGCTTCTCCGAAATTGCAGCTGGTGCGGGACGGGCCGGGCTGCCGAAGAATCCCATGACTGGCTGGCAAGGTGGTTGGCGCTCATTTAGGTTGTCTTCAATGCGATTCCATGTCCTGGGACTGGGGTCCGTGGGCTCCCTCCTCGCCCACAACCTGCGCCGTTCCGTCCCCCGCNACCCATGAAATCGTCCTCATCCACAAGACCGCAGAAAAGGCTCTCAGATTTGCCCAGCATCGCGGCAAATTGTCTGTAGACTGCAAGGGGGTCGTCACTTCATCCAGCAATTTCTTATCAGAAGTTTTCGAAGGGCCGGACCTTCCAAACTACCCCGGAAATACAGTGGATCCTGATCCAAAGCCCATTCATTCACTTTTCGTCACTGCCAAGGCTCAGCACACTCTTCCCGCCATCGAACGTCTTGGTCCCCGCATCTCCCCCACCTCCACCATTGTTCTCCTTCAAAATGGCATGGGCATGTATGAAGAGCTGGTCAAACATGTCTTCCCAAACCCGTCCACGCGACCTCATTTCATCCTGGGCACGAACAGTCACGGAACGTACCTCAGAAACGACCTCGTCGTTCACGCAGGTCTCGGGTCCATCGAATTCGGGATCCTGCCGGACATCCATGGTCGTGACTTCGAGGCCAGTTTGTTGCCCGACGGCGTCGGCCAGCTCTCTATCAACAACATTACCAAGCCTGGAGACCCCGAATACGAACGATACCAGCATCTCCGCTCTACCGTAGCAGCCCTCCTCCTTCTGGAAGATCTCAATGTTTCCTGGAAACCAATGACCCACCTTCAGTTGGCTCTCCGTCGCAAATTAGTCGTCAACTCAATAATCAATCCGCTGACGGCCCTAATGCGCTGTCGCAATGGAGACTTATTGAACGCACCAACTTTTGACTCCGTGTCAGAGGCCGTATGTCAAGAGGCATCCAATGTATTTGCAGCCCAAATTCATTCCGAAGCGAGCGAATATGGTGATGAGGCAGACATCCGACGGCTGCCGTCTATGCTGATGGCCGCCTCTCTTCAACACGAAACCCAGCGGATAGCAAAGCATACCGGATCCAACAAATCTTCGATGCTCTCCGATGTTGAAAAGGGAAAGGGAACCGAAATCGACTACATAAACGGGTACCTTATTCGGCTCGGYTCGATGTACAACGTTCCGACACCAGTTACCTCAAATCTTTACAACTTGGTCAAGATGCGYGAAGCCCTYCCCCTCGACGTCTTCTAGTTTTACACTCCGGTGAATGGAAGTTGTTACATYATATTTTTGCGTGGATATCTACCAACATGGGTATCGTGCTCTGGAATGTCCGAATGGTAATCAAAGGTGTCCGTGGTCAGCTATTATAGAGGTGTAAGTATTCAACATTCGGGATGTCTGNNNCWCCRCCAGTTCGCCTCAATGGTCATCAGCTCCAGGTCGGCCCCACTTCACAGTTCTCACCACACCATCCCGCCACGATTCCACCCGACGTCGGGCCAAAATCGACATTGTCGAACGATCTGTACCGACGAACCCCATCCCTCCCGACTGAATTCCAGCATCAATGAGAACCGGATACCTGGTTGTCATCGGTTAGCTATCCATGTATGGACTGAAATAGTAATATCTTACCATGCGCCGTATTGCTCCACCGTTTCTGAATGATCAACTTGGAACCATCCTCTTGAGCGTACGCTTGCCCACCAGGCTTCGTCCCTTTCGTCGCTCGTCATGATCACGTGCTCCACGACAATGCCTTTCTTTTCCAAGATTTCTTCTTTGACTTCCTGGACACGTCGAGCAATGACTGACAAGGGCGCAAAGCAGTCTTCGATAGGCACGTTGCCGCACCAGTTYTTGAAGTCYCCATGCCTGATATGGACGGCGATCCACTAAAAAAGCGTGTTSAACGKTCAACGTCAACRTTCAACACATGRCTGCCATGAGGATGSCCGTTAATAGGAAAAGACTTACTGTCGGGGTTACCTCACCATCAGACACGCCGATCGTCCTTCGTACATAGTGATCCACGAGCGCCTCGAGTTGAGGCGTCCAGCGCATGTACTGGCCGACGTACCTCCAAGCTGGACTGTAATCAAAGTCGAATTCGAAGGGCTGGCCGRGGGGACRGTGAAATGAGTATGGTGTTTCGATCTCTAAACTAGATGACTCACCTGTGCTGCGCAGACGTAGTAGAGGTAGTCGTAGCAAAGAACCTGCTCGTCCGGTGGAAGCATCACATGGTGGTGTTGTGACTCCCGTGGTGGGACGAGATTGTCTCTTCGGCCTTCTGGGAAGCCCAGGACAGCTAACGACCAGAACGTGCTGTGCATGTCGTGTTCGAAGTTTGGGATGAGTTTCAGCCACTTTGGAGCCTTGGTATACGAAATGTCTAGTGAACGGTCAGAACATTATTTNNAAGGGTAGATGGGAGAAGCAACGTACCAATGGAAAGCATGTCAGGTACCACACTATGGCGCGGATAGTGTTCACGGTCCTGGACCGCCTCCCATATATTCCAGCAACCAAGATCGTCGAGCTCACGGCTGGAGCTATCCTTTACTTCGCGCCATTCGAGCACAGGGCGCTTTAGCAACTGGCGGAGTCTAGGGACGTCGAAAACATCGCCAAACGGAATCGGTGGGACGGCACCCCCAATATGAGAYGGAGTGAACATAGCGACGATGGGGATTCTGTCGGTGATAATCCCCAGGTAAATTAAATTGATCTAAAAAAGTTGTTTCAGCAGACGAAGAGAAGGGACGAAGGGTGGCCTACGTAGGTCATCACATCGTTCGCTGGGAGTGCGTTAGTCAGGCCATAGTCTTCGTAGAAACAAAGGGGACACTCACTCCATCCTGCGGAGATCCAGGAGGTGATATATTTCTTGTCCGGAAGAAGATTGTCTGCATGAATTAGTTTATGGGGTAGGAGCAGAAAAAGGGGGACATTTTATTCACCTCTGAAATTCATCGTCGGTGGACCCCTGAGGTTGTGTGAGGGGCCGTACGGATCGTCTACATTTTGCGACGAATTTGAAGCGCTAGGAATCGGCTCCAACTCTGTGAGGGTGGGCTCCGTTGCCGTCTGCTCCGGATGGCTGCCGGAACGAGAATACAAGAGACCGAGGGYAGACAATRCCACAAGGGTAAGCCCCACATAAGTGAAGAAGCGTCGATTGCTTCTGTCCCTCCGCTGCTTCACATGGCTAAAGTACGCCTCTTCTGAATTTGAGACGCTCCGGTAGCCGTTGAGTAGTGAGCTGGAGTTCCATCTGAACGGAGAAGACATCGTCCAACAGTAGCCTCCGGGAAAAAGACTCGGAGTCAGGCAGCRGTGTCGTTGGAAACCTGGGGAGGCGCAGAAGTGATGCGATTTGACAAGTCGAGCTTAATAAATATTTCAAAGGCTTCGATTGCCATTTAGACACCAGGGGAGATTCCGGGAAGAAGTCTGAAGAAGGCCCAAGTTGAGAGTAGCGGCTGTCCAGATGAACCATTTCAAGCCAGGCCAAACCGGGGTATTAATAGGATCATGATCACTCCGATCTCAGATCCGGTGCCGGTTMTGTGCACATAGTAATAGTGATGGCTTTTCACGTCYACCAACAGYTCATGCTCCGACGTTCGAGAGGGGCCTGCGAGTCGCTGTTCAGCTTCACCCACAGTAACCCCCACGGCTCTTCAGGCATCGCGGAATAACCTTTCATCTATTCAATCATGTCGTGGAGGAAAGGCGGAAGACAAGCTTTCGTGAGATGACATGTTGGCATCAAGACATCAAGCGCTGCTAAATCTACCGAAGAGGGGATGGTCTCTGGAAATGGGGAAACGGGATGGTCATTTAAAATATGTAACAGCGCCGGCCGACAGAGATTCTGACCCTGTTCCCCCTTGTTTCTTCCACCCCTCGACGCCGCTCCAGGGACCAGACGTTGAGACGTTAACACTACCTGTCATTACCCCCCGTTCCTTCGTCGACCCGTCATGGCTCCTAAACCAGATGCCGGGAACCTCAAGGTCGCAGCGGTAGTCACCTTCTACATGGTGTCTGCCCTTACAGTAAGTTGCAGCAGCCATTTCCATTTCACACTGAAATCTGACGAATGCCTCTTTCTAGATGGTCTTCGTGTGCGTTGGCCACTTCTGCATCTCATGCTATCTCACCTGACTCGGCCACAGTAATAAGGCAGTCCTGAACAACTCGCCGGATCTTCCCCTGCTGTTCTTGCTCTTACAGCTCCTGATCGCGGTAGTGCTTCTGCATGTCTCGGCGCTGTTCACGAAGAAGATCGAAATTCCAAAGTTTGAAGTTGGCCTTGCAAAAAGCCTTTTCCCCGTAGTGTCGGTCAATATCGTCGGCCTTGTTTTCAACACTCTCTGCTTGAGAGATGTTGAAGCTTCCTTCTTCCAGGTATGATTACTATCAATATTTCTTCCCGTGTTATTGAATCTCACCTCATCTTGATTTAGATTGCAAGGGGACTCGTACTTCCTTTGACGATTGTCGTCTCATGTGCCCATACACGGACCACACCAACTCAGAAAGTCGTGATGGCTGCGGGAGTCGTGACTATTGGCTTTATGATTGGTGTCGCACCTACCAAGGATCTTCCTGTTTCGGCCATCCCCTCGACGCTCTCTCTGTTCTACGGAGTGCTGTCATCACTCTTCATTGCCATTCACGCCGTTTTGATCAAGAGCTCGCTTCCTTACTGCAACAACTCGACCATCCAACTTGCGTGGTGGACAAATGTTGGATCAGCTGTCATGCTGCTGCCATTTGTCTTCTTCCATGGAGAACCTTGGAAACTCTCAGAGCTGTATTACAGTACGGCATGGGATGGGAAGGTGTTCCTTTGGGGTAGCCTTGTGACCGGCGTTTTCGGTTTCCTGCTGTGTGTCGCTGGCTTGCTCAGCATCAAGGTCACTAGTCCTATCACGCACATGTTCTCTAGCGTATGGCTTTTCTTCTTTTTTCTGTTGTTTACTTTTACTCATTTG